>QXDR01000098.1:0-207676 GCA_003717165.1 Protomyces inundatus | reverse complement strand
ACCCTAACCCTAACCCTAACCCTAACCCTAACCCTAACCCTAACCCTAACCCTAACCCTAACCCTAACCCTAACCCTAACCCCGAAAAATGAAGACGATTGTGACAAGATAAGACGATTCTAACCCTATAATTGTCTACTAGAACTCGACAAGTTAGAGTAAACTTAGCTTAGTAACTACTTGCGTGTATCAACTATACACTGGGTCAGCTCAGCAGATTGTAGTGGGCTAGTTCGCCTTTTGTGCCTTCGGAAAAATCCGTCTGATCCAATCAAAGAATATCACAACAAGGGAAGTTTGAACACAGCATATACGCAAAGAGCATTCCGTGCGGACATGCATTCTTCTATACCGCCACAACGATATGGGCAAAGTCTTAGCAATTCTCCTCGAAAATAAATTGAAATCTAAAGAAATCGATGTCTGGCGTGATACAAAGATTCTCTCAAGCTCGAGCGGTGCCAAGACTGAAATTCATACTCAGATAAACATACGCCACCTTGCTGATGCGGTTCTCACACCTGGCGACTTGAACGACTGCTGGACAACCAGCAACGACTTTTTCGCTAGGGAGATATCAAGAGACGGCCCACCGGATCATGACGAAGGGAATGTTTGAGCTGATCTCTCAAACTAGTCAGTCGTCTACGCCACCTCTGCTTCGGTCTCTCGAAGGAACTTGCAAGACGCAGAAAAATCTTCAGAGGGAGACTCTATAGGGTCTTAATTACTTGGCTTCGCGCTATACCGAGGCATCGTCTCGGCTTGAAATGATCAGGTTCGAAAATGGGTAGCTAAAAGAATCGCTGTACCGAGAGAAGCGCTTCAAGAAAAGAAAGCCAAAAGTACTGGAACAGTTGAGGTCGGAGGGACAGACAGCTGCCCTATTCATGACGCCGACTATGGTGGTGGGAGCAAGGGAGCTTTAATCCATGGCAACAGCTAAGCAGATCTTTTCAACCGGCTTGATTATACCTTGCTGCCAACCTACTACAAGTCAGTTCTCTCGTGAATCAATGCGGCTGGTATGCCGTCCACTTGAACACACAGCTCATCAAGCCGCCGTCTCATATGGCTAATTTGACGAACGCTTGGCCAACAATTGCTACCTAGATCTCTGAAGCAGGCGACAGGCTGGGACTTCACATCGACAACGGAACAAAGCTTGAGCTTTTGAGCGTTTTCACGCAGCAAAACTTGATAGAGAGATTTCTCAAATACTGCATCGTCTGAGGGGGCACTCGACACCGTTGATTCAGCTGCAATTTGTTTTCAATCTGTTCGCTGCAATAGATGGCAGGACGATCTATTGACGTCGACGGAGCGGTATGGTATTCACCGTTCGAGGTGTGCGAGCTGCCTCGGCGGCTGATCGACGTTGAGCTACGCGAGACTGCCGTGTGTGTCCAGCAATCTCAGCTTCCGGTGTCGTTCTGGGGACGACACGCTGACGACGGCTGATCGTAGAGATGGTGAAGCCGAGAGCTTGACGAGCCAGTGACCTTGCTTGTGGTGGTACCGTCAATGGGCTCATCAGTCGTCGCATCATCCTTCCCCTGGGCATTGGCAAGGCGTCTGCTTGGACATCAAAGGATTCATTCCTTGAGCAATCCTGAGGAGACAAGCCTGTTGGAGAGCTCCATGGCGAGAAAGAGAGGATTTCAGTAAGTTGCCTGCAGGTGCCTGACCAAGAGGCAACGCTTGGTCTTGGAGCCGCCGCCCAGCTTAAGCTATAGGCCCATTCGCGGGAGCCTCGACGCGAATGGCAAGCATGGCGATCAGCTTGGCTTCCATTTCTTGTATCCTAGGCCTCTTGACGCCAAAGGAATTCCTTACTAGACCTAAGTGGGCGGAAGGCCCCTATAAGTATTCCGGGCGATCAGGAGTCTCACGACCCCTGATGCTACCGCACCCGGCTGTCGGCATATCCGAACACAACACCATTGCCATTACACTTTTTGCAGTCCGCAAGCGGAAAAGTTCAGTGGTCTTTTTCATTTTGGGCTGTGCCCCCTTGTTGTCCCCTTGATGTACCTTGAGACCCCTTTCTATACTTTACCATTTGACTAGCAAATAACGCTCAGTGACTGTGCCATCATGTAAAGAGCGTTCCCAAGCTTAAGCCCACCTGCTTGGTATAATGGGCGTTTACACCACTTCGGGACTCGAAATACTATTTGCAGGGGCGGATCGGGTAAATACTGTCATGGATTCACATTGTTTGCTGCAGGAGGCGAGTGACAACTGACACTGAGCAAAATCCCGAAAATACAACGCCCTACGGAAGTACCATTGAGCTGAAGACGGTCTGATCTCGCTTGAGCATGATAGGCTGAGCCTAGCGTCACTTGGATATGCAGTTGTGCCATCTGAGTGTCTGAACTCCGTCAGAGGGCCTCACAATCGCAATTCTCGATGGAGGAGGCGTGAAAGGGAGACATTGCCGCACGTAGCCTGCTGCTACCCGGTCCGTTTCGAAACAAATCAAAAAGCTCATGAGACCATTTATCTGCCATCTATAAAGATTCATGCCCACACAATTCTTATTTGCGCTTCTCAAAGGCGTGTCCAAGCTCCAGGCTGGCCCTACTTTTGAACGCTTCGACTCGACACGCGAGCGAGACGGTACAGGACAATGGCACCGACAACATTAAAGACAATGTAAAGCCACAGGATGCCAAAGTTGCGCCAGCGATGAGCATAGTTGCTAGAAACTGCCGCCAAGAATGAATTCGTGTCCGTTGCCTGACAGTACTGGCACATTGTGCCAAGGGGGTCGATCAGATATCCGCCGACAGCAGATATTTGGTCTGCCATGTATTCGCCGCAGTGCATACCAGCAGGCGATGCAAATTGCAGTAGCTCGACAGGACTGCATTGAACAGGCGCGTTGGCAATGCCCACAGACAGCATGCCACTGACCAGGTACGTGAAGGGACTGACGTAGTACCTAAAGTTAGCAGTCGTCACCAAAGCCGCAGGCTTACATGAAGATCCAAAACTTGCCAAGATCTTTGACATTAACGAGCACGCCGCAAAAGATGAGACACAGCGCAAAAAGCAACTCGGCAAGATTGCTGGCCAGCTCGCTGTCGAGAGCGGCAATCATCAAGCTGCCAAAGGTGGAGATGAAGAGCATGTATTGCCAAACGTAGAGGAAGAATAGAAAGCCGCGTATGCTGACGCTGTTGGTGAAGCTTGCATTGCTGAAAAAGCCGACGGGGTAGTAAAAGCAGAGAAGCATGAGCACTGAAAAAAGGCTGTTCCATGGCAACTCGACAAGAATATTGGCCAGCATGAAGACTTTCCAGGAGTAAATCTTGCTCGGCCTTTCTCGAGACTCGTAGAGCGAGCGTTGTTTGAGAAAATGCGGCATCATCATGCTGACCAGTTGCGGAAAAGTTGTGTAGAGCATGAAGACAGCAAACATTTGGTTTTGCATGCCTTGAAGGTTGTTGGGCGACTTGTAGTAGACAAATCCAACAAGAATGGCAGCAATGACAATGAGAAGCAGCTTGCTGTAGATGTAGGATGGAGTGCGCCAGTATTGCTGAAACACCCTCTTGGTAACAAGCGTCAGTTGGGAGCCCAGAGGCGTCGCAAATTCGAGATGCACGTCATCCTTGACAGACGAGATTGCCGCCATTGTTGCCAGCTCATGCTTGACTTGAGCAAACTCAGGCGAGGCGCGCCAGGCGAGATGCCAGTCGCGGTCCGTTTGGCTGCCGGGCGCGGCGCCAATCACTTCAAGCATCCACTCTGCCGGATTTGCATCTGCAGGACATGGCGTAGCACCTTGCTGTTCAAAGTAATGAATCAGCGTTTGCGAATCTTGACCAATGTCACCGAAATAGACTGTTTGACCGCCATGCGCAAGAAGCAACAGTCTGTCGAAGCGTTGGAAAAGCATGGCAGAAGGCTGATGTACTGTACAAAGGATCGCCTGACCTGCATTGCTGAGCTTTTCGAGCAAGTCGCAGATGGCCCAGGCCGTTTGAGCATCAAGGCCTGAAGTTGGCTCATCCAAAAACAGGAGCAGCGCCGGTCGCGCCGCAAGCTCGACGCCAATCGTCAGACGCTTCCGCTGCTCGACGTTGAGACCTTCGCCTGGCACGCCTACCACGGCATCGGCATAGTCCACCATGTCCAAGAGCGCCAAGACTTCATCGACATAGTCAATTTTGGCCTGTCGTGAAAAGCTTGGCGGCTGGCGAAGCAAGGCTGAAAATTCGAGCGCCTCGCGCACCGTCGACGTGGACAGGTGCAAGTCTTGTTGTTGTGCATAGCCGGTTGAGCGTTGAAAGGCTTCGTTGCGCTTCTGACCATCGACAAGCATGTCGCCATGAATGACGCCAACCGTGATGCGGGAGGCAAGCACGTCCAGCAGTGTCGTCTTGCCAGCACCCGAAACGCCCATCAATGCTGTCCGCGTCCCTGGCTTGACCCAGCCGTCAACATGATCCAAGATGCGACGCGTTTCCTTCTTGATTTGGACATCATAGCAGACATCGGTCCAATGGAAGGTGGCTGTCTGACGCTGAAGGGTTACGTTCGCCTTTTTGGCAGGTAGCACAGGCGATTGTGCTTCCATATCCGCTTCTTTTTGAGCACGGCTGAAGACCAGGACCTCGCCCTTGCTCTTTTTGGCTTGCACGTAATCAACGCCAACCAAATATGTCAGACCCCAAAAGACAGTAAAGCCAGCCAAGATGTAGACGTTGCGCCATTTGTTTGCATTGATGTAGCCGTAGCCGGCTTCAAGGAAGCTGGCACCGTCGACAAAGCCTTGGCCAGCGACTGAGCCAACAGTAGAGCATGTCTGCGTCCCATCTGCTAGCGAGCCATATGCTGGCACTAGCCGATTGCAAGTGAACCGACGGCCGACGAATTCGTTAAGCATGATTGACTCGAAACCATAAGACAAAGGATTGAGACGGTGAAACCAGCGTGCCCAGTCTGGCATGTTGACAACCGGAATCACAAAACCACTAAACATGGTGAGCAGTAGTGTGATGAGCGCCGTGGGTACGAGCGCTTGCGTGAGCGACCGGCTGATGGCGGCCAGGGTGCGAAAGAGATGAGATGTTGACAAGGTGACGAGAAATGAGACGAGCACAAAATAGAAAAAGGCGCCGGGCTCGCGTCGCAGATTGGTCATAAAATACAAGGCAATATTGAAGGTAAAGGCGTTGGTGACTTTGTAGGGCAAATCCGTAATGATTGAGGCAAAGGCTTCGGCGGATGGATGGTAAAAAGCGTACCGCGCATGCTTCTCGCAAATGTCACGCTGCTCGTACAAGAGAAGCACCTCGAGCGCCGAGGCTAGTGCGTTGAGCAGGACAGCAAAAAAAAGGAGCGACCCGCGTTTGAAAAAGCCACCGGTGACTTGTTTGAGATTGAAAAAGACTGAACCGACAATGATGGCAAGCAGCAGATTGGAGATGAGTTGAAAGAGCATTAGAGAAGGCTCTGCGCGCAGACGGCGAAACCCACGCCAGAGGCAGAGCGTGACTTGCTCGCGATACGACAAGGTGTAGGGTGAGGCCGCACGCTGCGCCGACGCTTTTTCGCTGCGGCAAGACGTGTCAAACAGGCTCTTTGCATGGCCGTCAAATGAGAACTCCTTTTCGAAAATGTCAATGTCATGCATCATTTGCGCATAGTCTCGCGATGCCTGCCAGGCTGCAGCAAATTCGGAAGGCGTGCGAGGCGGATGCGCACCTGGACGAATGACTCGCTCGAGCGGCGCCGTCATGGATGTTAAAAAGTCTGGTACCGTTTGCCGCGCAGGACACTCGAAGCCAAGTTGCTCAAAGTACGCCTTGGCCAGCCTTGTAGAACCGAAATAGATTTGATGCCCTTTGTACAAGACAAGCACCTTGTCAAACAAATCATACGCTGCTTGTGGAGACTGGTAGATGGCAACGACGGGTGTTGTATCGGACGTGTCGGCCTGGATGCGCAGTGTGTTGCAAAATTCAATCGCGTTGGCAGAGTCGAGACCACGAGTGGAATTGTCCCAAGCTTGAATAGCGGCACGCGACAACATGGCTTCGGCAATAGTGACGCGCTTGCGCTCGCCGCCAGAAACGCCGCGAATCAAATCGTTACCAATTTTGGTGTGAATGGTGTGCGAGATGCCGAGCGTGGCCATCACAACGTCGCGCGTCAGGGTAGCCCAGGCATCTCTTGACAGACTTCCAGGTGTTTCGCGCGGCGCGCGTGCTTTTGCTGCAAAGAAGAGGGTCTCGCCAACCGTCAAGTTTGGAAAGTGCTCGTCCAGCTCGGCGGTGTACAAGGCTTCGCCTCGAAACCGGGTGGCCATGTCCCTTGATCCGATGCCTTGGTAGTTGACGTGAGTGTCATTGCCCAGTTTGAAACCGTCCGTGTCGCCAGTGATGGATTTGAGTAGTGTGCTGCAGCCGCTGCCGGGCGGGCCCAACACAACCAACATTTCGCCCGCACGTACCAGGCCACTCATCGGATGTAGAATGTCGACTCGAGCGCCCTTGATGCCGACCAGGCGTTTTGCGGCTTCGACAGCTTTGAATAGAACGCTGGCCACGGTAGCCTGAGTCTCAGATGCGCCGCCAAAGCCGTAGGCGCTCAACTGTCGAAAACTGAAGCCAAGTGAGCGATGCGGCACCTCTGCGGATTGCTGTGCATATCGCATTGCTTCATTCCATCGTCTCGCATCGAAACAAGGTCCGGCCGGGTCGAGAGAGGAGCCAGGTCGTGGCTGCCAGGGCGAGTCGCCCGTTTCCGAGAGTGTCGGGCTGACAACTTCCTTTTGCTGCAAGAGGCCCGGTGCTTTTTCAGACATTTTTGATAGTATACAGACTCACTAAGGTCAGCGTCTGGTAGTCACTGTGCAATTCTTACGCGATTGGGGTCGAGCAGGCCGCCCAGGATCGGTGTCGCGTCTCGAGCTAGACAGGATCTACAGATGTCGATGGATGTGTCAGTTTGGCGATCTCGCGGGTTTTCATCAACTTTTCCAACTTTTGGCAACCAAAATGAAAACACCCCGCTCACTGTGGCTCACACAAAGCCGAATCCGGAGACTCAGCCTCAACAATCGAGTTGAATGGACACAATTTCCAGATGGATATCTACGAGGAAATCTTCACACAGACAGGCTACACAAGTAACACAACACATTATGCACTCGCCTTCTCCTTGAGCTCCTTGCGTCTCGCCTTTTCCTCCTGTCGAACAGCCTTGGTCTTTTTCGGCACACGCGCGAGCCAGTAAAACAAGGTGGCAGCGGCAATGTTGAAGATGAGGAAGACAAAGAGGATGCCAAAGTTGCGCCAACGACGACCAGCACTTGGCTCGATCGAGACGGCAGCCAAGAACTGGTTGGTCTCGCCGAGCTGACAAAATTCACAAGTCGAGGATGCAGCATCGAAAAGATAGCCGCCAGCGCTTTGAATGTAGGGCGCCATGTACTCGCCACAGGTCTGGCCAGAGGGCGCATTGAAACGAAGCACTTCTCGCGCGGCACAACGAACAGGCGCATCTGCAAGACCGGCAGAAATCATGCCACCAACCAGGTAAGTGAAGGGGCTACAATAGTACCTGAAGTTAGCAAGTCTCGATTGGCTGGCAGGCGGCATACATGAAGATCCAGAATCTGGGCAAGACATCGGGCGATGCCAAGACACCGCAAAAGATGAGGCAGAGGGCAAATAAGAGCTGTGCGAGATTGCCGCCAATGGAAGCGTCGGGACTATTGTTAGATGCGACAACAGCGTAACAAAAAAGCTTACCTGAAAGCAATAATGAGCGCAGCAAATGTAGAGACAAACATCATGAATTGCCAAGTAAACAAGAAGAATTCAAATCCTCGTATGTGCACCGAGTTGGTGTACGTTGCATTGGTGTAGAAACCGACAGGGTAGTAAAGACAAAAGAAGACAACGACCGCCATGAGCGTATTCCATGGCAACTCAACACCAATGTTGGCAAGCATAAAGGCCTTCCAGGAATAAGCCTTGCTCGGCCGCTCACGCGCTTCATACATGACACGCTGCGTGACAAAGTGCGGCATGATCTGGTTGACAAGCTGCGGAAAGATGGTAAAGACGAGAAAGATGCTGAAGAGTTGACTTTGCATGCCTTGCTGCGTGTTGGGGGCACGAAAGAAGACAAAGCCAACGAACAAGACGGCAAGCGAGCAGAGCGCGAGCTTGGAGTACAAGTACGTCGGCGAGCGCCAGTACTGCTGAAAGACTCGACGCGTCACCTCGATAATCTGCGTGCGCAAGGGCGCGGCAAACTCATTGTACTGCGAGGCGTCTTTGGAGACGGTCGGGCGCGAGTCGCGCTCGAGGTGTTCCAGCTCGCGTTGCATCTCTTCATACTCAGGCGAGGCACGCCAGAGTTTGTGCCAGTCTTGGTCAGTGTGCGAACCTGGTGCCGCGCCAATCACTTCCAGCATCCACTCGGCAGGGTTCGCTTCGGGTGGGCAGGCATGCGCGCCGTTGCGTTCGAAGTACTGCACAAGCGTTTGTGAGTTTTTGCCGACCTCGCCAAAGTAGACGGTCTGGCCGCCCTTTGCCAGAAACAAGAGACGGTCAAAGCGCTGGAAGAGCATGGCCGACGGCTGATGGACAGTACAGAGAATGGCTTGGCCGGCATTGGTCAGCTTTTCGAGCAAGTCGCAAATAGCCCAAGACGTCTGGGAGTCAAGACCCGAAGTTGGCTCGTCGAGGAAGAGAAGCAAAGCGGGCTTGGCTGCGAGCTCGACACCAATCGTCAGTCGCTTGCGCTGCTCAACGTTGAGACCTTCGCCAGGGACACCCACCACGGCATCAGCATATTGCGTCATGTCGAGCAAATCAATCACTTCGTCGACATAGTCAATCTTTTCCTTGCGAGAAACATGCGCCGGTTGACGCAGCAAGGCAGAAAAGATGAGCGCCTCGCGGACGGTGGTCGTATCGAGATGAATGTCTTGCTGCTGAGCATAGCCCGTCTTGCGCTGAAACGAGTCGTCACGCGGCTGGCCATCCACGAGAATCTTGCCGTCAATGACACCAACTGTGACACGTGAAGCCAGCACATCGAGCAACGTCGTCTTGCCGGCACCCGACACGCCCATCAACGCCGTCCGTGTACCAGGCTTGACCCAGCCGTCGACATGATCGAGAATTCGGCGCGTCTCCTTTTTGATTTGCACATCGTAGCACACGTCTTGCCAGTGAAAGATGGCAGTCTGGCGCTGGATCGTCTCGGGCACATGACTCACCGTCTTGGCAGCGGGACCCGGGCCTACTTCGAGATCCTTCTTGGTTTTGTGACCACGCTTGAATAAGAGCACCTCGCCCTTGCTCTTCTTGGCTTGGACAAGCTCGACACCGACCAGGTAGGTGATTGAGAAGAAGATGCAAAAAGCAAAGATGATGTAGACGTTGCGCCATTTGTTTTTGTGTAGGTAGCCATAGGACCCTTCAAGGAAGCGCTCGCCCTCGACAAAGGCCTGACCGGCAACCGAGCCGACCGTGTTGCAAATTTGCGTGCTGTCTGCCAAGTTGCCAAACGACGGCACATACACGGCGCAGTTGAAGTTGCGGTCATGAAACTCGTTAATCATGAGCGACTCAAAGCCGTACGCGACCGGGTTGATGTACGAGATCCAGCGTGACCAGCCGAGCATGTCAATGACGGGAATGACGAATCCAACAAACATGACCATGGCCAAGTTGATGATGGCTGTCGGCACAAGTGCCTGCGACAACGATTTGCTGAATGAGGCGAGTGTCCTGAAGAGCTGAGATGTGGCAATCGTCAATAGGAACGAGACCAAGACGAAAAAGAAAAAGGCGCCGGGCTCGCGCCGCAGATTCGTCATAAAGTAGAGGATGATGTTGATGATGATGCTGTTACTGATCTTGTAGGGCAAATCCGTCAAGATGGATGCAAAAGCTTCCGCTGATGGATGGTAAAAGGCATACCGCGCGTGCTTTTCGACAATATCACGCTGGGCGTAGAGCAACAAGACTTCGAGTGATGATGACAAGGCATTCATGAGCACCGAAAAGAAGAGAAGCGACCCGCGATTGAAAAAGTCAGCCGTTGTGGGTTGCAAATTGAAGAAGACACTTGCAATGATGAGGGAAAAGATGGAGTTGGCGACGATTTGAAAGATGGTCAATCCCGGTTCAGCCTGTAGACGCTTGAAGCCGCGCCAGAGACAAAGCCGTACTTGCTCGCCATAGGCAAGCGTATAAGGCGATTTGTGACGTTGACCTTTTGCCTTTTCCAGGCGACGCGAGTCTTCAAAATTGCGACGGGACTCGCCCGTTTCTGGATTGGCCGTGTTGAATGCATCAATATCATGTAGCAGCGCTTTGCGTTCAAGTGATTGTTGCCAGGCTTGCGCAAATTCGTCACTCGTGTCGGGCGGATTGCAGCCGGCGCGCACGCGACGTTCTTGCGGCGAAGTCATGGACGTCAAAAAGTCCGGCACTGTTTGACGCGCCGGGCATTCAAACCCAAGTCGTTCGAAATAGCCTTGCGCATCGGTCGTGCGGCCAAAGTAGATTTGACGGCCTTCATAAAGCACGAGCACCTTGTCAAAGACATCATATGCAGCTTGCGGTGACTGGTAAATGGCGACAGACGGTGTGATGCCAAAGTAATCGGCCTGCATGCGCAACGTTTTGCAGAATTCGATGGCATTGGCCGAATCAAGTCCACGGGTCGAGTTGTCCCAGGCCTGGATAGTAGCCCTCGAGAGCGCCGCTTCAGCAATAGTGACACGCTTGCGCTCACCGCCAGATACGCCGCGAATGAAATCGTTGCCGACTTTGGTGTTGACTGTATGCGCAATGCCGAGCGTGGCCATCATGACGTCGCGCATGCCAGTAGCCCAGGCGTCCCGCGTCAGTCCGCCGGGCGTCACGCGAGGCGCACGCGCCTTGGCCGCAAAGAAGAGTGTATCGCCAACCGTCAAATTTGGGAAATGAATGTCGACCTCGGCCGTATAGCTGGCCTCACCACGATAGCGTGAGCTCATGTCGGCGTATGAGATGCCCTGGTAGTTGATGTGCGCCGCGTCATCGACCGAGAAGCCATGCGTCTCGCCTGTCAGAGTTTTGAGAAACGTCGTACAGCCAGAGCCAGGTGGGCCGAGCACGACGAGCATCTCGCCAGCATGGACAACACCTTCGAGGTTGCGTAAAATATTGACGCGGTTGCCCTTGTATCCAACGAGCCGCTTTGCGACGTTGAGTGCCTCGAAAAAGACGGTCGACACAGTCTTTTGAAAATCCGTGTCGCTGCCGTAGCCGTGCACAGACAAGTTGGTGTAGCTGAATCCAACAGATCGATTAGCGACATTGGACTCTTGCTGCAGCTGGTACATGGCCTTGGTCCAGGCACGGGCATTGAAGCGATCGCCGGTCGGATCGAGGATGGAATTGGGCTCATAATCGAAGGGTGTCGCGCCGCCGAGTGTTAGATGCGATTCTTTCGTCAGCGTCTTGGCGAGATCAGCCACATCCCTGTCGCGACGTGCCGCTGACTCGGCAGATGAAATGCTTTGTTCTGTACTATGCTCGCGTTCGGGCGAGTCCACGGCGGTATTTACTCTGGTGGTCAGCTTATCGTGCAAATCAAAATAAAGAAAACTCACCCGCTTGGGAAGAGAACAGACATGCTTTGCGCGTGCGACTGTTGGTGGTTTTGGTGATCAATCGCCAGGCACAAGACAGGTTTTGTACAGAGGGTCGCTCTTTGCCAGGTGGTGGTCTGATGGTGTAACTTTTTGACTACGCAGGACTACGCGGGTCTTTGTCGCTCCGTCTGTTGCACTTCTCAGATTGCCCATCATCAGCAGTCTTAGACAGCAGACAGCAGCCCAAGGCCTTCCCCCGATGGCTGCGTCTTTGAGCCTGACAGTTGCCATTCGAGGTAATTTAGAAGGCAAGCCATCTGAGATTCCATTTCCGGCAAGTTGGCAAACACAACCAAAGACGCGGAACCATGCTTAAAGTGCGTCTTTGCGATTCAGATGGCGTATACGCGGCTTGTGCGAGCTCGGAGACGTGATGGCCTGATTGCCCTGATTTGAGAGACTGTGAGAGTCGATCCAAGGATTAAGGCGCACGCCAACTGCAGCTGGGGGAAATGTTTTGTGTGTCCTTGCTTGGACAGTCTGCGCAGCTGTCTGCAGACTGTATCATCATTAAGCAGCAATAAGCAATGAAGCATGGATCTGGTGCTCTCTGCAGCAGACAGATACTTGGCAAGCGCAAGCCTTGAGCTAGACACGCGCGGACAGGTCAAGTCAGGTGCTTCCAAAGGGTCTTACTGAGATCTAGAAATGTCACGACCGTCGACCTGCAGGGGTACAAGGCATCTTGACAGTATGCATGTCAATGACTGTCGGAGCTAAGCAACGGGTGTGTGCACGTGCATGCTGATGACTAGCTGGCTGCATCTCGTCAGCCTTGCAGAAAATTAGCTACCTAGTGAGCATGACTCGCGATGTCCACTTGTGCAACCACCAAGTCGTTTGAGCTCGACCGAGGACCTACGCACTCGAGATTGCAAGTTTGGTAGTCTGCGAGAGTCAGCTTTTTTACCAAGGTACCGGTGAGCGCTGCTGCAGCTGCAGACAGCCTGCTGTCCAGTGTCCAGGACCGTGAATATGATGGGCGTGGGATTCTGTCTGCACGTGTATTCAGCAGATGCATTTGAGACGCGCCGTGTTGCCGCCTCCTTGCGTCCAGCATTTGCCTCGATATTCATCGCCCCTTGCAAGGCACAGTCTTGCTCGCAAGTGAAAGCATTCTGCGGCTCTGAGCCCAGTCAGCAAAATGCTCTGTCTCTCAATATTTTCCAGCTATCGTAGACGCCTTCCTAGCGTGAGTCGCTGCGTGACTGCCATTGCCACCCCAGAGCATGCGGGACACGGCAAGCCAGGCCCAAAGCGGCCCCACGAATTAGGCGAGGCTTGAGAGAAGCTTCAAGCTGGCCCAGCCGCCCAGGTGGAACACTCGACGGTCACTCCAAGTCACACTCGCTTGCTACCCCCAGATACCCGCCGACCAGCTCCTCTCCCTTCGACTACACAACCAACCAGTGGCAACGGAACCTCGAGACGCGACCTTTGTTTTTCAAACAAAACACGCGTGCTAGACCATGCCCGTCAGACTATACTACCTGATTGCAGCAGGGTCCACCATTGCCCTGCTGCTCCTTTTTGGTCTACACTCGCCCTCCACCGCCGCCGTCAAGCAAGCCGCTTACGATGTGCACGAAAAGGTCACAGGCTCCTTCAAGCCGTCGTTCACGCCCTCGGAACCGGTCTCTCATGCTCAAGCGGCTCAGCATGCTGCACCAGATGGTGCCGGCTCGCACAATGGCCCTTATTGTCGATGGGTCTTTGATCGATACGAATCGTCCAACTACGAGACAACCTGGCTCGACTTGACTGCCAACGGCGTCAACGATGATGTCTGCGATATCGTGGCCCAACAGACCCATCGCACGACCATTCACAACCTCATGGGCCGTATCGCAAGTCTCATCAACCTCGCATCAAGCGTCACTTGGGCGACACCCGATACAGCAACGCCAGGATCCGCCAAGCCACATGATGAGCTCTTTTCCCGAATGCACTACAAGCGCGAGTGTCTCAGTACCGCCGACCATACCTGGCAACCTGCTTCCGGCCGAGGTGTGCAGCTGATTGAGCCCTTGTTTGGCATGCTGCGTGACCCGTACGATTGGTGGTGTGGTCCGCGTAAGCTTGGCAACGGGGAGGAAGGCATGCCGCAAGGCTACACCAACCCGCACAGCGGTCAGTCCAAGTCACACATGGTGCCACAAGGTTACGCGCCTTATGCCTACACACTCGAAGACGCCGAGCCCGAGAATTGGCGCCAGTATGGCGTGGCTCCTTGGTTCACATCTTTGCGGCCCGAAAATAATGGCGGCCTCGTCACGTTCCGCTCGCCGCAGATCGTGCACCTCGATCTCGGTTCTTCCTATTTCGCCGGCTGGACCATGCAAGGTGGTACGGTCAACACGGCTGCTTCGGGAGAATGGTTCTACGACCACTATCACAAACGCGGTCAGCACTTTGACCGATTCATCGCCGTCGAGCTCGAGCCTTTGAACCCAAACACCGTCTTCAAGCAAGTGCCAGAAGACTTGATGGGCAAGTACACAATCATGAACGTGGGACTGTCCATGGACAAGGACAAGTACAACACCATGGATCTCATTCGCCGTGTCGTACAAAAGGAGGACTTTTTCGTTTTTAAGCTCGACATTGACTCGGCGCCGATCGAGATGCCGATTGTGAATGAGCTGCTCAAGGATGATCCCGACACGGGGGTGTCTCAACTCATCGACGAACTCTACTTTGAGCACCATGTCAAATACAGTCCCATGGATAAACCATGGAGTTTGATTGGTAAGGACCCCAAAATTGAAGGAGATTTGGCTTCGTCTTACCGGCTCTTCCGCGATTTGCGCCGCAAGGGTATTCGTGCTCATTCGTGGCCTTGATGGCTTGGCACTCATTTGCACATTGTACATAGCTCTTAGACTTGATAGCAGTCGTCACCGTATCTGCCTCTTTCCATGGAAGCCAAGCCAACACGCGATTTTGGCCTCTTGCCAATTCTTGAACTCCCCAACTCCAAACGACATGGTTTGCTCGCAGCCGCAAATGTGCTTGTATCTTCGAGACGCTTGCACCGCGACTATCTGATCGCCAATGGTCGGGCATCATTTGACTCGGTCAAAATGTATGGGCTACACCCGATCTCGGGTGCATCAGCAATACAAGCCGTCAAACCCTAAAACAGGTCATCCGAGGCCTCTGCGGCTTTTGAATTCATCACAGCTTGATGTCTCTGAGGAGCTCTCTACCACTTCAGGACTGGCAGTGTCTGGCGTTGCTGTGCTGTGTCCATCATTTGACGAGCTTTGTCTGCAATCGCTCGTCCAACAAACAAAGCCTGTACAGCTGAAGCTTTAGAAGATCAACATCAAGGTCGACTCGCAATATGGCAGCCCTCTTCCAGCTGTGCTTACAATCAAGCAAATCACAACCAAGACACGCATGCCAGTCGTCATGCCACAACTTGAATCAGAATTACGACGTCGTTGCCTCCTGTGCTTGGGCAAAACTCGTGGACCGCTCTGCCACATTTGTTTCAGGGGTCGTCCTTTGTTTGCGAGTGTCTTCCTGACCTAGTTCGTCAAGCTAACTCTTGGCGATACGCTTCGCAGTCTCAAGATCACGTTCTGCACACGGCCAACACGCAGCGGGCTATGTCGACGCGAATCAGACGCTTGCTTCCGTCCGCACTTGCGATAGTGCTGCTTGTCACTATCCTTGCCTTCCTTCGTCGTCCTCAGTCTCAAACAAACGTGTTTGGAGACGCTGCCCACCGCTTCAATAATCATGCGATCCCCGTCTGTCGCTGGCACTTTGATGACTATGAATCCTCAGCGTACGAAAAGGCCTGGCTTCAATTGACTGCTTCCGGTGGCGTCAACGACAATGTCTGCTCGGTCGTGGCGGAAGAGCCACACAGGACAGTCATACACAGACTCATGGGACGCATCGCAAGCTTAATCAACTTAGAGCACAATGTCACCTGGACAAGGCAAGACACCGCAAGGCCTATGCCTGCACAGCCGTACGACGAGCTCCTTTCTCGTTTCCACTATCGACGCGAATGCTTCTCTACCGCCGACAACGCCTGGCAACCTGCCTCTGGCCGTGGCGTGCAATTGATTGAACCTCTCTTTGGCATGCTGCGTGACCCGTTTGACGTGTGGTGCGAAAACTTTCAGCCCGGTACAGGGCTGAATAGCCTGCCGCCTGGCTATAGCAACGCGTTTCGCGAACAGTCCAAATCGCACATTGTGCCGCAAGGCTTTGCTCCCTACGCCTATACGCTTGAGGATGCAGAGCCCGATCGTTGGCGCCAACACGGCCTACCGCCTTGGTTCACCTCACCGCGACGGGAGACGCACGGCGGTATCGTCACCTTTCGCTCGCCGCAAATGGTCCATCTTGATCTCGGTGCCTCCTATTTTTCCGTTTGGGACGATAATGGTTCCTTTCACAATCATACTGGATCGGGAGAGTGGTTCTATAATACGTACCACAAGCGCGGGCTACCTTTTGACCGCTTCGTCGCTGTTGAGCTTCAACCCTTAGACAGGCAAAAGGTGTTTGACCAGGTGCCAGAGGACTTGATGGGCAAATACACAATGATGAACATTGGACTTTCCATGGACAAGGACAAATACAACACGATGAATCTCATCCGTCGCATCGTGCAGAAAGAGGATTTTTTCGTCTTCAAAGTCGACATTGACTCGGCACCCGTTGAATTGCCAATCATGGAAGCGCTGCTCGCGGACGATTTTGATACGGGTGTTTCTCAACTGATTGACGAGCTCTACTTTGAGCATCACGTCAAGTATCTACCTATGAGTCGCATGTGGAGTTTACAAGATAAGGACGCTGCTGTCGTTGGCAACTTGACCTCTTCGTACAAGCTCTTTCGTGATTTACGCGAAAGGGGTATCCGCGCGCATTCTTGGCCATAATTCTTGTCGTATCGATGCTCTCAGTTCCAGACTTCCGGATTGCAAACAGTCAAAAAATGAGGTCTATGGGATTTGAACCCATGCTCCGAAGAACTGCGGCCTAAACACAGCGCCTTAAACCACTCGGCCAAAACCCCAGATCAGTAAGATGGTCAAAATTTTGAAACATTATGCTTACAGTTGCAATCAAACTCAGATTTTCCGGATAGTCAGGAAACTCTTTGAATAAATGAAATGTGATTACCGGCTGGTATGTAGTCGGGTATGAGAGACTAACATGGATAAGCTATAGCTCATGAGATTGCGGCTGCCCTTGTACAGGCACGCCCGCAGCCGCTCCATTGGCTGTACCAAATCTGTCCTCGAGATCTTCGTAAAATAGCTCAAACACCTTCTTGACACGCTCCCACTGGCTGGCGTCCCAAAAGATGTACTGTCCACGTTCCATTGTGGCGGTGCGGATACTTGGGTCGACACCGGGTTCTTTTGTCAGCCAGAAGCCAAGTACCTTGTGAAATCGCCAGTTGCGCAAGGTCAGCTCTTGCGCCGCCAGTTCTTGCATCTTGCTGCGTGGCTGTGTGTAAAAGATGTAAAACAAGGTTTCCTCTGCAAAGCTAGCAATCTTGTTGCTCGCTTCTGGCAAGACGGCCGAGATGCCGCCCATGACATAGCAGGCTGGCGGTGTAAACCGGTTTGCGAGTGCATCGCCATTTGAGAGCGAGACTTGGCCGCCGATACCGCCTGCCGCGTTGGGATCTGCAAAAGGTGACATCCAGAGGCTTGACAGCAGTCGGTCATCCTCAGGGCCAAGTTTGAGGCCGAGATGGGTGAGGTCAAATCCGAGGCTGAGCATGGCATGGTCGCTGGCCGGCTTACGGATGATAGGCAGTAGGCCGTTGATTGTGTACCGGTCCTGCTCGTTGACCACCGGTTCTTCTTTACGAGTGGCACTGCTGCTGTTGCTGTTGTTGTGGATGCCAGAAAGACCCGGTGCATGACTCGGCATCGGTACGCCGTCGCGATCCGTCGCTTTTGGCGGCGCATCGAGCGCTGGCGGTCCAGACATGAGTGATAGATTAGGCGGCGCCTGCATCCTACTTCGACCCATAGTGTTGTTGCTGCCAGTATGATGCATCGTATGCGTACCAGAATTGCCATTATTGCCACCCATCATGGGTGGCGTTGCCCGTCCACCCGTCATGGCCCCTAATAACGCATTTCGATGCGCTTGCAGGTCCTTGGCATCGCCCAATGCTGGGAAATCATCTTGCCGCCCGGGTCCATGTTGTCCACTTGGAGTAGAAGATTGCTGCTGCTGTTGCTGCTGATCATACCGAAAGGGCATATACTCACCTCCGCCACCGCCATTTTGTAAGCCTCCTGAACTTGTATGCGCGTGACTTGGAGCGGTACCGCCCAGGGCTGGGAAATCATCGGTTTGCAAAGCGCGTGTTGGACTGCGGTTGGCTTGCGCCGACCAGCCGCCACGGGCAAGATGCGGCGCGATACCCTGGCGGATCGTATGACCTGGTGGGTGCGAAGGCTGTCCGGCAGCTGGCCGTGCGCTGAGCTGATGAAGCGGCATATGTTTTTGCGCGAGCTCACGTTGTTCTGTTGCGTCGTGGTGGTTGCTGTGCGGTTCAAGGTTGCAGACTCACAAGCGACGACGAGGGCTGCCATGAGTAATATAGCTCAACTATCAACCTGGCACTAGACAAGAAACAGCTTCAACGGATGAGATGAACAGGGCATTAGACGAGGAACTAGGTGGCTAAAGCGCTAGAGGAGGGAGGAAGAGAGTAGAGAAGAATTAAACTAGGCACGCAGCGCGTAAGGCATCGGAGCCATCGAAGGCATCGCTGGCATCATGGGCATCGCATAGGGATCTTTTCGCATCATCGTCATCGACGAGGCAGGCTGAGCTTGCAACTGCGGCAAGGGCAGGGGAAACCAAGCGGCAATACAAGCTTGGCAAGCACAGGCTGAGGCGCTGTGCTGCCGTGCAAACGCCTGCCAGAGTGAGAGGGCGCGTTCATAGCGACCGTAGCCGCCATTTGACTCGATCGTGAGTGAGAACCGGATACCGACGAGCCAGTCGCGCTCGAGTTGATTCAAAAGAGCGAGATCAAAGCCTGTAACTTCAGACCAGGACCGGTTTGTAAAAGTGTGATCGTCCATAAACTTGTTGCTAATGACGAGCATGAGGGTCATGGCGTAGTAGCTCGAGTCGGTGAGGTGATGAAGGTAGCGTGGTCGGTTCTCCAGATAAACGAGACCCGCCAAGAGGGTAGAGAGGGGTAGGCGGGTGGCATGCAGGAGCTGAAGGGCAAACTTTGTCAACGCAGGCGGACAGCCAAAGTCGCACTGCATGGCACCGACGTTGAGGATGGCTTGGACCTGGGAGGCCAAAAAGTAGGCCATGTCTTGCATGTCATAATCCAAGACCGCAGAAACACCGCCGAGATCTTCTTGCTGAGCTGACGCTGCAGGAGCAGCAGCCATCATCGGGGGCATCTGTCCATGTGCCATCTGTCCGATCGAAGACTGCTGCTGCTGTGGGAAGCCGTTGCCGAAAAACGAAGCAGGCGGCGCTTCATGAAGAGGAAAAGCTGGGACGGGCGCTGGCAGTCGCCAGTAATCGGGTTGCACCATCGTCTTTTTGATAGGAAGCACAAGACCGTCGAGCAAGAGGCAGACTTCTTTCCCTGATAGATTGAAGGGACAAGAAAGGTCGCTCTAAGCAAGCCGGATCGAGGCAGGCAAGCAAGCAAGAACCGTAAGCTCAACGAAGAGTACGGATCTTGGTTGATGTAGGATGTCTTGATGAGAGACAAGGACGAGAGGGTGAGACTGCCCTTGAGGAGGGCCTTGTCCTATGTCCTGTTCCAAGCCTTGGGAAAGAAAGGATGGAGTGGTAGCTGTTTCCCACCAGCGGTCATCCTTTCTTTTTCTCGTTCGCTGGCACTTGGCTCTCTCTGACCCTCTCATGATCAGGGCAGGCTTCATCTTTCATTATTTCATTTTTTTATTTTTTCCCTTTTTCAAGGTGATGATCACGTGCATTCAGGAACAGCCATGGATGCCACCGGGCAACGAATAGGTAGCTACCTACTACCGAGGTAGGCAGCTTCACTATAGACGATCTCTCCAGTATCTAGCAAGGCCATCCGCAGTACTGTCGTGAAACCACCCGAAACACCTTCACCTCACCCGACTTGAGATCCTTCAATTTAAAGGAACCCTCAGCCACCTTCCTACTGTCCCGGCCTTGCTCCAACACCCGCACCTTCTTCTTCGTACCATCCCAATCGAGCACAACAGCGCAGTGGTCGGGCTTACCCACCTCGAGACTGTATTTGCTCTTCATGGCACCCTTGTGACCCGTCAGCTTGGCATTCCGAAAGGCAATCACATCACCCGGTCGAATCTCATCGAGCACCTGAACAGAGGCGTTGCCAATGTTGGTATAGATGGGCACGCCAAAGGTTCGTAGACCAATTGGCGGCAACGCAAGCGGTAGACCGGCAAACACTGCTGCAATAAGACTAATGGCGTCACCATTGCCAACCGTGCTGTTGAGTTTCCGCCTCGCCGCCTCGACAATCTGTGGCCCAAAGCGATCATACTCCGCCTCGAGACGTTCGCGTGCTGGGACAGTCGGCGGTACTTGATGCGCTTGATCCACAAATAGGCCTGGACCATCGCGCGTGACGGTCACGGTCGTCTGGCTGTAATCCTGATACAGCACCAGAATCTCCTTGGCAATATCCTCGCCATCGCGCGCGGCATCGCCGCCTTCATGCACCTCGAAAATCAAGTCGGCACGATTCAGCAATGCAGGTGGGACGCCGCCTTGCTGTACAACCCAATCATCCGTCGAGGCAATCGCTAGATCTGAAGCCAGGTAATCGCCTAGATGATCGCGTCGTGTCTCCACGGACCGTCGCGGCACGCTGCGTCCTGTGTCCGTAGACGGCCTTCGCCCGGCGTCCATCGAAGAACGCATCGTTGACTGTCGGCGATTGTGGGTCGGCATCGTTGGCAACTGAGAAGGTTGTTCGTCCTCATCGAGAGAGTCTGCAGGTACCTGGCGCACAAGTGGTTCAGGCGGCGGTTGACTTGGCGCCGGCATACTCGGTACAGGAGGCGGCGGCGCCCTTGACATGGGAATAGCCGGCACAGCAGTGCGCGGAACACTTGGCATCGGGGGTGGACTTAAAGGCGCCTCGGTTGTTTGTGTCACTGGCACAGGCAAAACACCCGCTGGAGGCGGAGGCGGCGGCATACGCGGCGTTGGCATCATGTTTGGCTCCGTATCACTTGGCTTGACAGATTGTGAATCGGTATCATCATCGGCGTCCGCTTCATAGCCTGCCCTTTCCTCTTCAGCTTGCACGCTTTGCTCGAGAACCTGTTCTAGCGAGGGCCGGCTTGGTGCGACATCGACAGGAACAGGTGGCGCAGAGCGGACCGCCGGTACTGGCGCTGCTGGTACTATAGGTACACCTGGACGGCCCGAGACTGGCACAGGTGGTGCAGCTGCTGGTCGTGCCGTATCCGGAATAGATGGCAACGGCCCACTTTGTTGCACGCGTGGTGAAATAGGTGAAGCTTCCTGCGAAGGGACGGCGCCAAAATACGACATGCGTCTGCTGCCTCCAGGGCTCATGAGTGAAGGCGACGGCATCGTGTTGCCTGGCGTCGGTAAATCGACCGAAGGTCGACCGTGGCTGACGCGTGGGCTATTGACAACGGCAGATGCTTCAGCTGGCTGCGCTTCAGAGTCAGGCTCTTCGGCATCAGAAGGACTCGAGGATGCGTCGGCGTCCTCGTCCTCGTCGGCCTCGATAGGTTGAGCAACCATTTGCTTCACGGGCGGTGCAGAAGGAAGACCAGGCATGGGCACGGCAGCCACAGGCGCTTCATGGTGAGCAGGCGCTTGCTCCGCTTCAGACGCCGGCACAGCAGACCGTGGCTTCGCTGCAGGGGTCGGCAAGCCGAGCGCCATGTGCATTCCCATGCCCATGCCACTCATACGCGCCATACGCTCACGCAAACGCTGTTTGCGCTGCTCTTCTTCATCCACCTCATCATCTTGTGCATCTTCCGCTGCTGGCATTGCCTCGCGCGCAGGGTCATGCGATTCCGCTGCCGCCAAGGGGGACGTCACGGTGATTGAATTTTGTCGTTCGAGTGCCGGGATTGGTACAGGCTGCGCAGAAGTCTGTCGGCTGAGTGTCGCTTCGATCGAGCGGGTACTATCCATGCTGCGCGCAGTCGACATGCGCGTCAAGGGTTGCATCGGTGGTGGACTCGCCACGCTGTCTGCCTCCTCCTCCATTTCAGCTGGTTCTGCATGCTCGGCAATCGAAGAGGCATCCGGGTCGCGCACGGGTGTCTCCTTTTTAGCAGCAAGCTGTTCACGCTCGGCCTGCAACGCGGCAATGCGGTCTTTGAGTGAGCCAATCTTGGGCGCAGACATGTCATCCACAGGCGAGCCGTACGACTCGACAGCAATAGGCTCTGTGGATGATTCCGCGTGCGTGGCAATTGACTTGGGTTTAGCTTGCGGCGTTGGTATAAAGGCATCTTTAGAGGGCGGTGGCGCAACAAATGGCTTCTTGGCCAAGACAGGCTTTGCCATGGTTCGCGGCGCAATCGGTGCAGACTCGGCCTTGTTGAAGGCTGCAATACGGTCTCGGAAGGCGTTGGTTTTGGCAGGCTTGCTCAGCTGCGAGGGTGATTCAGCAGCGACGTCTTGCTTTTCTGGCTGCTCAGGCTCTGCTGCCGGCGTTGCTGCCGGTGCTGCTGCTGGTGTTGCCTTGACTGGTGATGTCTCTTGAGTGACTGGCGCGATCGCTTCAGTCGGCTTGGATATGGGCTTCGAAGGCTCCTCCTTGGCTTCCTCCTTGATAGATTCATCCTTTGTAGCCGAATCTGCTGGCTTGACCTCCTCCACTTTCGTCGCAGCTATTGATGTCAGCTTGTACTCATCCAATGACTGGCATACCAGGCTCTTGAGCCTTCTCCGACTTCACTGCATGCTCAGTATCCTGTTCCTTGACAGTGGAAGCACCGCGAGCATGCGTTGGCCGGCCCTGTGGTCGCGGCGGCACAGGCACTGCCGGCAAAGCCTCGACGTAATTCTTTGGAAACATGCCTTCGCATCGGCCGCCGGGGCCTTCATACCATCCGCTGAGCCATTCTTCGTCTTCAACAGAGGTTACATGAATGATTTGATCGGGCTTGAAGCTAAGATCGTCGGCGTGTTCTGAGCTGTACTCAAAGAGCGCTTTCGCGTCAAAGGGCGCCGTCATTCGCCCCTCGTCTTTGCGCACTGATCAATGCAGGTGGTCTCTGTTTGATTGGATGGCCTCTGATGTACTCTCAAGTTCAGAAGACTGGTCCTAGTTCTGATGACGATGCTCTTTGGCGATGATGATGATGAGGAGGATGATGCGGTCGTTGCGGAGGAGAGGTCAAGGCGAGCAAGCAAGCATTCACCAGCAACGCAACAAAGGACAGAAATCAATCAACCAGCTCAGCGCTTCAGGAGACTAGTCAAGAGACTAGCTCTGAGCAAAAGCTATCACTGCTAGACATGTCTCGCCTGGCCAAGTTCTTTGCAGACCTCGAAATCAGCAGAGGCGATCTGGTCCGCATCATCTTTGCAGCCACCACCACCTATGCCGCCCTCTTCTATCTACTCAGCGCCATTGACCCGCAGCGGGCCCGTAAGAATGCAGACTCGGTCAAGCGGAAAGAGGCCTTGCGCAAGCTGAAGGATACGCCAGGTGCGGATAAGCTTGAGGATTTGACAGAATACGAGCAGACGATTGCTACGGAAATCGTGTTTGCGCATGACATCAAGGTCGGCTTTGATGATATCGGCGGGCTAGATGAGATTGTGGACGACCTGCGCGAGAGTGTAATTCTGCCGCTCACCTATCCCGAACTCTTTTCAACATCCTCGGCCTTGCTCGGCGCTCCGAAAGGCGTCTTGCTTTATGGCCCGCCAGGCTGCGGCAAAACCATGCTGGCAAAGGCACTCGCTTCTTCATCTGGCGCCACGTTTATCAATATGCAAATCTCAAGCTTGACTGACAAGTGGTTTGGCGAGTCCAACAAGCTCGTCAATGCGCTCTTTTCTCTCGCACGCAAGCTTCAGCCAGCCATCATCTTTATCGACGAAATTGACGCTTTTTTGCGTGAACGTGAAAAGAATGATCATGAAGCCATGGCCATGGTCAAGGCTGAGTTTATGAGTCTCTGGGATGGTCTTGCCACCGAGTCCGGTACACGCATCATTGTCCTTGGTGCTACAAACCGACCAAACGACATTGACTCGGCCATCTTGCGTCGTATGCCGAAGCGCTTCCACGTTCAACTGCCAGATGCTTCACAACGCAAAAAGATTTTGAATCTTGTGCTCAAGGGCAGCAAGCTGGACCCAGCCTTTGAAATGGATCGCATCGTGCAGGCAACAGCAGGCATGTCTGGCTCGGCGATTCAGGAGCTCTGTCGCGCAGCATCGATGCGACCCGTTCGAGAATTCATTCGTGAACATGGCGCCTCGGCCAAGCCTTCGCCTTCGGGCCGATCCGTCATTGATATTCAACAGCTACGGGAACGCGGTCTGGAGAATGTGCGGCCATTGAAGGTGGATGACTTTATTGCACGGAAAGCAGCCACCAACCCGGCGCAAGAACCACTTGATTAGAAAAAGCATCGTAGAGCATATAATATGGTTCGTTCCGTTCGCTGGCTTTTCTAAAACTACGTGTCATTGCATTCATAAAGGATGCTTTGCTTGTCAGATTGTCAAGACTTGTCACGCACACGCGTCGAGCGGCGCAAGGTCGTCGAGGCAGTACTGTCTGATCTCTCGGCCGGCTTGCGCGTCTTGCTTGCAGTTTTGCCCTTTGTAGGCGCCTTTGATCGCGTCGTCTTGCGCGAGGGACCCTCCTCAGCTTGAGGTGCCGACGCCGCCTCCACCTGCTGAGTGGCGGCCGCCGGCTGTGTCTTGACTGCCTGACGCGTCTTCTTTTCCGGCTGCGAGGTCGATTCCTGACTTGTCGTCACAGCTGCACGGGTTGTTTTGCGGCGTTTTGCAGGACTCGCCTCGTCCGCTGCTGCTTCAGGACTGGTCGCAGGCTCTTGCACCCCTTCCTTGACTGATTCCTGAGACTCCTTGAGTTCTGCAGGGCTGCTTTCGGCAACGGCAGCCGTTTCCGCTTTATTTGATTCAGCCGGCTCGATCGGTGGCATGGGCTGATCGTGGGCGGCGATCTCTTCATCAGCAGCTGTTGGGCTTGGCGTCCGACGACGCTTTGCAGGACCCGATTCGGCCATTGTCGTCGTCTCGACGTGAATGGCGTGCTCATCCACAAATACAGGGGGAGCGTCTGCAACTTGAGAAACAGCTTCGGCAGTCTGTTGAGACTCAGGCTGAGGCTCATGAAAGCTTGCGGGATCTTCCTGAGTATCCATGTCTGTGTCAAATCTGACCTCTTCCGTGTCTGCTACTGTGACGATACTGGCAAACCCGGCAGGCTTGTCAGGCTTGTCAGGACTGTGGGAAATGGCGCTTTCCAACAAAGTCGCATCCTGCTGCAAGCCATCGCCAGCCATATCAAGCAGAGCTTCCTGCGCTTCGGTATGCATTCGGTCCGCCAGATTTTCCGACTCGATATCCGCCAAAAGCCTGGCACTCGCCGTATCGTACGCGTCCGCAGGCCCAGGCGCAAAGGACGACACCAGGGCCTCGCCTGACGCTTGCGTAGCCGTCAGGGGCGTTGCAATCAAGTCAAAGTCAAAAAGAGGCACCTGCGACACGCCCTGAGCATCGTCGCTTGACGCCTCGGCTTGGGCCTTGATGGGCGATTCGTAGAGTTTGACGCGCTTGCCGTTGTCTGGGTTGAGGGCCCAATGGCCGGGTGAGGTGGTCTTGGGTGGCGTCAAAGAGTGTGTGCTGCCGTGCGCTTTGGGCGTCTCACTCGCTGCCATCTTCTTGCATAGACTTAAACTTAAGCTAGCGCTGGAGTCAAGACTTTGCGCGTGTCAATTGCAAGTAGGATGGATGGTGCTTCCGTTTGTTGTGATGATTTGCTTCTGGTGTGGCGTCGACTCCGCAATGCAACGAGCAGCAGGCTTCATGAGACCACCTCGATCGCTTCCTAGTTGTTCACAGGAACACGCTTCCCGCTAGTATCGCTATAGACCTGTTCAAGTACTGCTGCTAGACTACTGCTATCATGCCGACGCCACTATCACCTCGCTTCGATCCCAATGCACCTCAGCACAATGAGCAATGGTCGGCGCTCTGGACAGAAAAGGTGACTCCCTGGGATAGGACTGAGCCCTCGCCAGCCCTTGTCGAGCTGCTCGAACAGAAGCCAGAGCTGTTTGAGTGTGCCGATGTCCAGTTGGACCGCAAGAGGGCTCTCATCCCAGGTTGCGGTCGCGGCTACGATGTGGCACTCCTCTCGCGTGTGCTCAACAAAGACCACTTCTCTGAGATTATCGGTCTCGATGTCGCCGCCAAGGCTGTCGAGGAAGCACAAGCCTTTCTCAGCAAGAACAGCACCGGCGCGATTCCCTGGCGCATGCTGCAGGATGACTTCTTCAGCCCTGAGGAGGACATGGGCCAGTTTGCGCTGATCTATGACTACACGTTCCTGTGTGCCATGCCGCCGCACCGTCGCGGAGCCTGGGCGCAACGCATGTCGGAACTGGTTGCGCCGGGTGGTCTCCTGGTGACTTTGCAGCGTAAGTTCCTCATTTCCGTCGCATCCGAAAGTAAAAGACTCTGCATGGCAGCAGCTAATGCATTTAGATCCCCTGGACGAGCACGAGGGCGGGCCCCCTTTCTCGCTCTCGAGCGCGCTCTACGATGAGCTCTTGCTCAAGTCTTTTGAAAAGATCCATTTTGCCAAGCCCGGCAAGTCTTTCCAGCTCGAGACGACCAAGCTGGACATGATGGCTGTCTTTAGACGACGTTCGTAGCCTCACCGTAGCTCGTATAGCTATAGCTATAGGATGTATCTATCCTGGTCATCTTCTAAAAACAGACTCACACATGGTTGAGCATTCGGCAATCCATTCAATCCCGCAGAACAAGACAATCACGCAAAAAAGAAAGCTGCAAAGGTCTAGCTAGGTCAGGAGCCCTCGGATTGAAGCAGGATCCACAACAGTCGGGCCTATCCTTTGTATGCCCTGTTGGCATTGAGCGAGGCCAGTGCTTCGAACCGGTGCTCTTTCCAGCCCACTTCTCACCTCTGTGCAAAGTTCATCAAGCCGACCCTCTCGCGACAGCGCTGACTTGACGGGCCTTCCATGTCAGATTCAGGCACTATTCCCGTCACGTATGTCTCGCCTTCAGCTCCTTGTGGTGCGCTAATGAATCAGGACCCGGGTCTTGTCTGCCGTGCTTTCACCCTGGTTTGCCTTTTCGCTCGTTCTTGCCGTCATTTGCTTCTTCTACTTTTCCTATTGGAAGCCGCGGCTACATCATGCCTATCCATGCTGGCCCAAGACGCCGCACATTTACTTCACCTTGCCCTTTCGGCGACGCAAGGCCTTTCTCCGGAATCCATCCCTCGAGCTCGACAAGGCGCGGCGAGAGATGCGCGAGACGAACGTCTTTTGGACGGATATCGTGCCAGACTACAAGACGGTGACGCTCGTCAGTAATGACCAACTCGTGTGTCAATTCCTTTCGACAGAGCACAAGGAGGAGCTATCCTGGGACGCCGCCACACGATACGCTTGGGATCATCTGTTTGAAAAGGCGTCACCATTCGGTCGCAGCGCGCCGTTCCACGAAGCGTGTCGGTACTGCCTTTCTACAGGCTTTTCAAGAGCGCGGACATCGCTCACCTCACCTGTACATCGTGTCACCTCACAGACGATCGAGACCCATCTAGCCATGTTTGGCGATGGCAACTTGTATGATGTGGTCGACAAGATTGTCGCTGCAGCGCTCGGCAGCCTCTTTCTAGGCTCGCAGTCGGCACGCATCTTGTCGCTCTATGATGATCTTTTTAAGCGCCTCTGTGGCGATCAAGTCGACAAGAAGCAGGAAACACAACTCGCTCAAGCGCTACGCAGCGAGCTCAACTCGGTGGTCCAAGCGCGCGTTGCGGACTCAGAGCAGTATGCCAACGACGACTATCTTGGCTTCATCTTGTCGGATCAGAGTTTCAGCGCTGCCACACCGATTCCAGCATCGTCGACAGCGCCAACAAGTATCTTGCAAGATTCAGCCTCGGGCGTCACGCAGTCACAAGACTCATCCTCGGACGCTACGGAAGCATCCGACCTCGTGGCCAAGTCCAGCGCCGTCAAGAATTTGCCTGATCATTTCCTGTCCGCGCTGCTGCAGACACGCATGCTCGTCACCACCTGTGTCTTTTGGAAACTCTACTCGGCCGCCACTGCAGGCCGTCAAACACGGCCAGATCCGCTATTACTTGTGCGGCAAGCCACGGAGGAAACCCTCCTTGGCTCGCATGTCATTCCAAAAGACGCCTTTGTTGCCATTTGTCCAGCCGGCGAGTTGCGTGACTGGCAAGAGGACCGCGGTCTCGGCAGCAGTCGTGGCTTCCTTTCCCGTCAGGGTTCCACGACCGAGCTTGCTGACCTGCCTGGCGCCTATAGTGTCGCCACCCTCTCCGATCTTGCCTCGCAAGATGGGACAGGCACGTTGCCCCATTCCAACTCCATCAGCAGTTTTAGCCCTCTGCTGCGAAACACACGTCGGCCATCACAATCGAGTTCTTTTACACCCAAAGGCGAAGCAGACCGGGCAGCTCTGCTCTCGCGCTATCGATCGCGTCAAGGCACTTGGCAGCGTCATTATCCACAAGGTCATTTAATTTCCCTCATGGTGGGCAGTATCTCGAACGAATTGAGCGGGCGCGTGCTCATCACGGGATCTGGCGAAGCGGAAGCAGTCTATGGCAATGCACGCAGTCTTTTTCTGCCACATCCATCTGTGCGAGTGTCTGTGGCGAAGGGCGCCGTTAGCGGATTACAAGCGCCCGTGTCGTTTTACAGAACACCGAGGCAGGATTCCGCCATCTTTATGACTGCCGGGAGTACAGCAACAAACACGATTGCGGAAGACGACTAGATGACAAGCAGGTGTAGGGACTCGGAATGGCTAGAAGGGGATTGAACGCACTCTATGATGATTTTAGATGGTAGGAGCGTAGCGTGATGAAGGACTCGTAAGCATACCTGCCTGTTAGTTTGCTTATCGCAGAAGACGAGGATGACCCACTGTGAAAGCGTGACGCCGCGACCAGATTGTTTGCAGCCTGTCCAGGCGAGGGAAGGATCGGGATAGTCACATCGGTTCATAAAGACCGTGCCTGCTTCGAGTTGGCCAAGCAGCGTCTCGACTTGGCCATCCTTGTCGTCCGACCAGATGGAAGCCGTGAGCCCAAAGACAGAGTCATTCATGAGCTGGATGGCTTCTTCGTCGCTCGATACTTTTTGAATACCGACAATCGGGCCGAATGTCTCTTCAGTCATGCAGCGCATGGCGTGTGTCACGTTCGTCAAGACTTGCGGGCCGACAAAGCAGGTGCCTTGCTTGTCTGCCTTGAAAAAGCCCTCTTCGATATGCGCTTTGGCGCCTTGCTCGACTGCCTCCTTGACTTGTCCACGAATCGCCTCTGCCGCACGCAACGACACCACCGGCCCCATTGTCGTCTTTTGGTCCTGCGGGTCGCCCAGAACCAGTGTCTTGGTTTCTGCCACAAAGGCCTCGACAAAGGCGTCATAGCTGTCTGCGTGCACATAGATGCGCTCGACGGCACAGCAAGACTGGCCCGAGTTGAACATGGCGCCATCGACCAAGTTGGTCGCTGCCGCCTTGGCATCGGTATCAGCCCGGACATAAGCTGGGTCCTTGCCACCGAGCTCGAGACCGACACTGATAAAGTGGTCGCGTTCTGCCATCGCACTTGCCTGGTCGACCGCTCTGCCGCCAGCGACCGAGCCTGTGAAGGAGATGTGACGCAACGCAGGATGCTGGCAGAGTTTTGCAACCCGTTCCGGCGAGCCTAGGTGAACGCACTGCAGAGCACCTTCTGGCAGGCCAGCCTGTGTGTATAGCTCGACGAAACGTTCTGCAACGAGTGGTGTCTGTGGCGAAGGCTTGAGCACGACCGTGTTGCCTGCAACGAGCGCCGGCAAGACGGCATTGATGGAGATGAGCCACGGGTAGTTCCAAGCGCCAATGACAAAGACGGGGCCCTTGGGCACTTTGCGCAAAAACTTGCGAATCTTCGGATCGCTGTTATCGGCTTGTACATCGGCGAGCTGCTCTTTGGCAACGCCAAGCATATAGCGTCCACGCATCACCGCCGTCTTGATTTCGATCGCCGTGTAGCGTGCCGGCCGACCCATCTGCAGCGTAATCTCATCTGCAAGTACATCACTCTCTTCGCTGACGAGGTCGAGGAATTTGGATGCAATCTCGAGGCGCTTGTCGAGCGGGAGTTTGCTGTATGACTTGAAAGTCTCGGTTGCGCGTTGAAGGGTCTCTTCGACTTGTGCATCAGTCGACTCGGTACGTTCCACAACCACCGACTGGTCGACAGGCGAGAGGGTTTTGATCTGAACCATGGCTGTACAATTACAATACTTTGTAGGATATCGTTGACTCGATGGTCGCTTATCTCTTGTCGTTTGCCTCTTCAAGTTGCAACTTGCAAGTCGCCTGCATCCCACACTTTCATGATTCATGGCGATGAGTTTCTTATGCGAAGATGATGATGACTGCCTGCTATGCTAGGATACGAGGATGAAAATGGAAATGACAATGGCGATGGCAACGGCAGTGGCCTAAGCCTGGTTCTTGGGCACAAAAGAGGAAGGGCCTCCCAAGCTCGTGACATACGCCTTGGTGAGACCACCGTCCACCAAAAAGTCTGCACCAGTCGTGTACGAAGACTCGTCAGAAGCGAGGTAGAGGACACCATAGGCTTGCTCAATAGCTTCACCAAACCGTCCCACTGTCTGATTAGCGCGTGTCTACATGAAAAAATGGACATACTCGGCAGATGCACCGTACGGCGCTCCGTCTTTTCCTTCGTGTCGAGGAAATCCTGAAGCAGAGGCGTGTTGAGGGGTCCTGGACACAACGCGTTGAAGCGGATGCCATCCTTGCCGTGCGTGATGGCCAACTCACGCGTCAAGGCAAGCACAGCGCCCTTGCTGGCCGTGTAGGCGAGCTGCGGCGTGGCGGCACCCAAAAAGGCCACCATCGATGCCGTGTTGATGACGGAACCCCGGTCCTTTTTGTGGGCAAGCATCGACTTGATGGCATACTTGCAGCCAAACCAAACGCCCTTGACGTTGATGTTGTGCGTCAAATCCCAGATGCGCTCTTCAGTGTTGACGGCATTGTCGTCCGCTTGGTGCATGATGCCGGCATTGTTGAACATGATGTCAATGCCTGCAGGCCACTTGTCATCGGCAAAGGCCACGAGCGCCTCGACATCAGCCTCCTTGCTCACATCGCATCTTTTCGACACAACCTTGTCCTTGGCTTCCGGCACAAGCTCAATGACACGATCGAGCGCCTTTTGCAGCGTTGCCTCATTGACATCGCTCAAGACGACGCATGCGCCTTGCTGGGCAAAGAGGATGCTTGAAACGTTAGCATGAACAAGGCCATGAAAAGAACTTACGCCGACTCGAGGCCGATGCCTCCTGCGGCACCTGTGATGATGGCAACCTTGTTCTCTAGTCTTCCTGGCATTCTCCGAATGTGACTGGGGTATGGCTCTGGCTCTAGCTGTTGGAGTACAGTGTAGCTTGTTGACGGGTCTCCCTAGGCCTGTGATCCCACGCGCATTTTCTTATCTCGATCCGCTCAAGCCGGCATTGCCGCAGTATCTTTCACACGCTTTTAAGCGAGGCCAGGCATTACTCGACGACTGTGCTTGTGACTGGCAATCAACGCATCCTCTGCTAGCTTGGCTTATACTTAGCTAATCTCTCGCATGAAAGACCTGCCTGGCACCGCGCTGCTAATCATCGATGTGCAAAATGATTTCTTGGAGGGAGGCTCGCTAGCCGTGCCCGGTGGCAAAGAGATTATATCGGAAATCACGCGCTTGCTACAAGACTATCGCTTCGCTCGCATTCTCGCTTCGCAAGACAGCCATCCGAGCAATCACATCTCCTTTGCTGATAATCATCCTGGCTACAAGCCGTTTGACGAGATTGAAGTGTCGTTTCAGGCACCTGGCAAGCCGGTCGCGCATGGACGGCAGCAGCTGTGGCCTCGACACTGTGTCCAGGGCACCGTGGGCTGGGCGTTGCATGACGCTATCGTCAAGCTCCCGATTGACAAGGTGATTGCGTAATCACTTGGTTCAGACGATCGCCGCTGACAAGGACAGAAAAGGCTACAATGCCAAGCTCGATTCTTATTCGGCCTTTGTTGATAGTTTCGGTTACGAAGAGACCGGCTTGGAACAAGATTTACGCAGCCACCGCATCGAGCGCGTCGTCTGTGTCGGCCTTGCAGAAGACTATTGCGTTTTTGAGACCGCGCTCGCGGCAGGCAAACGTCACTTTAAAACAGTCATCTTGCAGGAAGGCGTCCGGGGCATCAAGCCCATGTCAGAAGAGCAGCTGGAGAAGTTGTCAGCTGCCGGCGTCCAGTATATCAAACATGCAGAATTGGCTGCAGCCTGTCTCAAGACTGGCGAATAGGCGCCGCCTTGGGTGAATCGACAAACGCATAAATGTCAAAGCTCTTGTCCGTATCTTCTGAGGTCTGCTTGGCCGGCGTGGCGGCTTCTGGACTCGCCTCTAGCTCCGCTTCTCGCTGTTGCTGCGGTTGCAACTTGGTCTTGCCATGTGCTTCCCTCGACATTTCCCGTTGCTCTGGTACAGGAAGCTGTGCCGTCTCGAGCAGGCTTGGCAAAACGGTGGCAGTCGGCTTGCTTGGCGTCTCGCCATCTTGCTGATTTGGATTCGTCTTTTTACTCACCGAGCGAGACACTTTGTTTGGCGACGCAATCGGCGTCGAGCGTGGTGCGCGCGTCCGCAGCGTCATCTTACCCAGCTCTCCTGCAAGTTCCGACTTGACGGGCGATTCAGTCGCCGCCAAACTCGGCAGGTGTGTCGCCACGAGCTTGTCCACCTGATGCAACCAAGCCTTGTCTCGTGCAGGATCGAGTGCCGGCTTGCGCGCGCGCGGCTTACTCGGAAACGCCTTTTCAATCAGCATCAAGTTGTCAAGGCTTAACCAGTTTTGCATCTCGGCACGGTCTGCCTGGATTGGCGCGTCGGCGAGACCGAGCATGTGTGACGCAGCGGCAGAGATGATGGCGCGGTCGCCGTAGCCACCTTCCATAACAGACAAGACTTTACCATTTGCATACGTTTTGGCAAGCGTGACAGCGTCTTCAGTAAAGCGTTGATAGAACGTCGTCGGCACGTTGGCCACATGACGCTGCATATTGGGATTCTCGTGCTCCGAGGCGTCATAGCCGGCCGAAATGCAAACGAGACACGGTTCACCGCGCTCCTTGGCCGGGGCAAGGAACTTGGCAGCCTTGTCAAAGATGGCGGCAAAGGACCGCTTGTAGAGCGCATCAAACTCTGCCGGCGTCGACCACGGCTCGAGATGCACATTATGGATATTGTGGCCGTGAGCACTGATGGACACGCTTGCCTCGCGAATTTTGGCGATATCACCCATCTCGCAGGGGAAAGACCGGATATCGTGGATGGAGTAGTAGGCAATCGAGTCGGGCGTTGCCTCATTGAGCTTCCAGGCAATGTCTTGCGACCCGTCGCCATGATGCAAATCAAAGTCGAGAATGACGGCGCGTCGGATGCCAAACTTGGCACGCGCATAGGCAATGCCGATATGCACATTGTTGAGCCAGCAAAAGCCAGAGGGGCTGATCTCAGCGGCATGATGGCCTGGCGGGCGGATACAGACGTGACAGCGGTCATAGGCGTCTCCGGGCGCAAACAAGGCGTCGACGGCGTCGTAGGTGGCACCGAGACAGCCGTTCAGGGCATCGAGCGAGGCAGGGCCTAGGTAAAGATCGCCAGAGGGGTAGCCCTCGGGTACTTCAAGCTCGCCACGCGCAAGCTTGTCTGCAGCTTCGCTCGAGAGCTTGAGCAAGTCTTGTGGATAGATGTAGCCATGAACAGCCTCGACGGCTTGGTCACCGAGCCAGCCTCTGCGCGTGCAATGTCGAATATCATAGTTGGGTAAAGCATGTTGCTGCAATCGCGCGAGGGCAACGAGAATGCCAATGGTGGCAGCACGACTCCGCTGGGGTCGTTCGACAATCGAGTCGAGGTCACGCTGCCGAATAGGTCGCGCGAATTGGTGCTGTACGCAGGCGTCTTGCAGGATAACAAGACATTTTTGCGCCTGTTGACCGAGCGTCAAGCTGGGCTGGACCAGCGCTTCTTGAGAGCTGGACGAAGACTGTCCTCCTACAATCTCAGTCTCGCCGTGATGACGCGGTGTCGACCGAGGATTTGCAGACGCGTCGTGCTGCAACGGTGTCGTGAATGCGGTCGCGTCGCGTGATGGGTCTGTGTTCGACTGGGGCGCTTGCGGTGTGGCTGGCTGCCTTGCGCTCGTCAGACTCAGATCGACCAAAGCCTGTGCCAGGTCAAACTCTTCCATCCTCGTTGCAATCTACGAGAGCACTATGCTATCGCTTTGTTGTCCTCTTTGTCAATCGCGGTCAAGGTCGTCGTCGCATCGGCAAAGCTAAACAGATGAAAGGCACAAGATCAGATGGAAAGGAGTCAAGAAGGGCAGGCTTGGCCTACAGGTGCTAATAAGAGAAGTGATAACGTGATAACATGGAGAGGCTTCTTAGAAAGGATGCATTGTGCTCCTGGCAGGATGCATACGCGATCGAATCACAGACACGGGCGTCTCGGGCGGCATGTAAGGTCGTGTATTGGCAGTGGCACGCGCTGCAAGACGCGGACTTGGCTGTAGAAAGGCAGACGCATGCTGATTGCTGTAAGCTGCCGGACGCGCATTCAATGAGGAAGAATGTGCTCGGGTCAGTGGCACAACGGGTCGTGTTGGGTAGTAGTCGTCCGGACCAGAGAGTCGCGTTGCGGCCGCCGAGTGCATGTTGCGATCCTGCCACGAGTGACGGCGGTCAGGGCCAATCCCCAGGGTGGGATCCTTTGCAGAAGGCTGCATGAGTTGTTGCCCTTTGCGCTTGATCTTGTCAAATGCCATCTGCCGTCAGCAAGGGCGCATAAACATGGGATGGCTTACCTGGAGCTTGTCATGCTGCTGTCGTTTTTCCTGCAGCTGCATCGCCAAGTCGGATGCTTTTGCCTTGTACAGTTGTCGCTCTTGAGCCAACTCGCTGAGCTGCGCTTTGAGGTGCTCAATCTCGCGCTTGCCGTCCTTGACCTGAATCTTGAGCGTCTGATCCACGAGCGACGTGTTTTTGCGCAGCTTGTCCAGTTCGTAATTCTTGAGTTGTCTATCCGTCAGCAGTCACCGAGCAGGTCTAGTAGCTCACAGCTCTTGAGACGCCTGATAGGTCCAAAAGTCAATCGCCCGGCGGCAAATGTCGACGATGATGTCAGGTGCCAGGCCAGACAGAACGCTCTGTTGTCAGTCCTGATCCTCATGAGACCATTACACGCACAGACTTGTAGTCTCTGTAGGTCAGCATCTTGCCAAATTTGGATAGACGTACTCGGTAGGATCCAAGTTGGCCAGGACGACATCGTCCGGTCGCATCAGGGGTTCCTGGCATGATGGACACTTGCGCTCGGCTGTAAAGAGGTTGTTGGCGCTTCCAAGTCAGTTGCACAGCTAGATAGAGTGAAGCACTACCAATCAGAGCAAAAGAGATGAGAGCAAGTTGTCACGACAGCCTGTGTCGTCAAGTGGCGGTGACATTCGTAGATGTTGCAGCGCAAGGTGATGTCGTTCATCGGGTCTCCTTGTGCAAGCTAGTGTGCATTGCTTAGATAGCGAGCTTGATCTGGCGAGCTTGCTGCTTGCTGTTGGAGAGAAGCTGATGAGCAGTGACCAGGCAGCAAGTACTCTTAGCTCGATAGCCAGCTTGCAAGCTTGAATGTTGCTACTTGAGTACAGTAGATAGATGAGGCTGCAGCTGGTCCCTTCATGTCTTCTTCTTCCCCGATTACGCAACTCCACATCCACCACATCCATCGCCTACTTGCAGCTGCAACAGACATCATGCAACTCAAGGCGCTCCTCCTCTTCACAGGCGCAAGCGCAGTCTTCATCCAGCGACCCTTCGAGGCGACTGCTGCTGCTCCCGATGCCCAGTCCCTGTCGCAACTCGCCCAACTCGAAGGCGAGATGCGCTTGATTCAATTCGCAGCGGATACCGAACCCCGCGCCATGCTCGAGTCCGACAAGGATGCCTTGCGCCGCGCCGGCATTCGTTTCATGGATGTAACGGAGCATGCCACGCTTGGCCAGCAAAACGCCGAAAGAGTCAGCTCGCAAAAGGCACGACTCCCGGCGTTTCCCTCAAAGTTGAGCCAAGGAGAGGCGGTACGGGCGCTCATGCCTGAGCTTTCGCAAGAGCAGATGAAGACAAACCTTGAGCGCTTCTCTGGGTTCCATTCGCGCTACTACAAGTCTAAATACGGCGAGGCAAGCGGCGAGTATCTCTTCAACCTCGTGCAGAATGTCACGAGCGAGCACCCCGACATCCAGGTGACGCAATTCAAACATCCTTGGGGCCAGCACTCGGTCATTGCGCGCTTACAAGGCGAGACGGACGATGTTGTCTTTATCGGCGCACATCAAGATTCCGCCAACCTTTTCTTACCCAGCCTTATGCCAGCGCCCGGTGCAGATGATGACGGCAGTGGCACCGTCACGATCCTTGAAGTCTTGCGTGTCTTGTCGGCTCACAAGTTTAAACCCAAAAACACGCTCGTGTTTGGCTGGTTTTCTGCTGAAGAAGGCGGCTTGCTCGGCAGCCAGGCGGTCTTTGCACACTACGAAAAGAAGGGCATCAATGTGATTGCCATGTTACAGCAGGATATGACTGGCTTCAGTCAAAAGACTCTCGATGCTGGGCTCCCTGAGAGTGTTGGTGTCATTGTCGATTTTGTGGATCCCGGTTTGACAGAGTTCATCAAGCGCGTTGTGACGGAGTATTGCGCCATCCCCTATGTCGAGACCAAGTGCGGCTATGCTTGCAGCGATCATGCCTCGGCAACAAAAGCTGGGTATCGCAGTGCGTTTGTCATTGAGGCCGAGTTCCAGCTGAGTAACCCAAATATCCACACGCAGGGCGACACGATGAGCAAGTTGGACTTTGGCCATATGCAGCAGCATGCCATCTTGACACTTGGCTTTGCAATGGAGGCGGCGGTTCTCTAGATGGAATATGGTTGGTGTAGGTGCAACCATGCAAGCCGTAGAAGCGCATTCCAAGGTTCCCCTGGTCCGCAAACACAAGCGCGCATTTGACAACGGTTGTCAATTTCTAATTTTGGGCGCACACAACAAACACAGGCACATCATCGACCCACCGTTACACGAACCTCGAGCAAAGCTTGAGCAAATAGCTATAGCCTCAAAAGGCATCATGAGCAGGCTACCCTTCTCAAGACCACCTTCGCCTTCCCGCTCACCAGATCTGCCAGACCGTCTGCCTGCCTATCCAGCCGATTCAGCCATCCTTCTGCCACAAACACCACAACGCAATGTACAGATGCGCGACCGGTCACCCACGCCGTCCTATCGTACCTTACCGCTTGCCGTATCGCCGAGTCGCGCAGGCTCGCCGTCAAGGCTGTCTGAAAATCTTGTCGCTCGGCCCATCACCCGCCTAACCGATCTCGCGACGCCTGTGCTTGCGCCATCGCCTATGACTCACAGGGACGCAGTGCGTATTGGTGGTCGATCGCCGAGTCCATCTAGATTACATGGTGCCCGGACATTTCCTTCTGCGCCTGTCAATCGATCCACATCACCGGATGTGTCCATTCGGATGCCCTTGCGTGCCTTGCCGTCATCCGCCGATGAAGAAAAGGAAGCTATCGGCCTCGAGACGTATCCTCTTGATTCTGACAGCGAGTCTTTGTTGGGCAAGGACAAGAAGGATGATTCCGATCAAAAAGGCGAAGAAGCCGATGATGGAGACTCACTCTATGGCACCGTACCGGCACAGCCCCTCAAACGCCGTCGCGCACAAGTCAAGACGACCCAGATCCTACAATTGACGGAAGGCAATCTCGTGACATCACGTCCGATTCCCCAGAAACTCTTCAAGCTGCTGGCGCGTCGTGATCAAGAGGAATTTACGCATGTGCGCTATACAGCCTGTACCTGTGACCCGGATGATTTTCTGAAAGAGGGTTATGCTTTACGTCCAAGTCTGCTCGGACGTGAGACGGAACTCTTCATCACCATGACCATTTACAATGAAGACGCCGTACTCTTTACCAGGACGCTGCATGGCATCTGCAAAAACATTGCGCATCTGTGTTCTCGGCTCAAGTCACGGACTTGGGGCGCGCTCGGCTGGCAAAAAGTCGTGCTTGTGATTGTCGCTGATGGCCGAGAGCATGTCCATCCGCGTGTCTTGGATGTGTTGGCGGCGATTGGTGTCTATCAAGAGGGCCTTGCGCAGGAACGCGTCGGCGACAAGGTGACGACGGCACATTTGTACGAGTATACGTCGCAATTCTCGATGGATGCAAACATGCACTTTAAAGGTACGGAAAAGGGCATTCCTCCTGTTCAGATTTTGTTTTGCCTGGTAAGACTTGCGCCAAGAGACCAGTCCAATGCTAACAGGACAGAAAGAAAAGAATGCCAAGAAGCTCAACAGTCATCGCTGGTTCTTCAATGCGTTTGGTAGTGTTGTCAAGCCCAACATCTGTGTCTTGCTCGATGCCGGTACACGACCTGGATCCGACTCCATCTATCATCTTTGGAAGGCCTTTGACCTCGATAGCAATGTTGCCGGTGCAGCAGGCGAAATCAGCATCAGTACAGGCAAACATGGCACGTTGCTACTCAATCCACTAGTCGCAGCGCAAAACTTTGAGTACAAAATCTCGAATATTCTCGACAAACCCCTCGAGAGCGTATTCGGCTACGTCTCTGTCTTGCCCGGTGCCTTTTCAGCCTATCGTTTCTCGGCGCTGCGGAGCGATGAAGATGGCAAAAGTCCTTTGGCGTCTTACTTTAAAGGCGAGGCCTTTGATATGAGTGCCAGTTTATTGTCACGCAATATGTTTTTGGCTGAAGATCGGATTCTGTGTTGGGAGCTCGTTGCCAAGCATGATGCCAAATGGGTCCTCAAGTACGTCTCGAACGCGTTTGGTGAAACAGACTGTCCCGACAATGTTGCCGAACTCATCGGCCAGCGTCGTCGATGGCTCAATGGTGCCACCTTTGCCGCCGTCTATTCGCTTGTACACTTTAAGCAGATTTGGACGACGTCGCACTCGCGCACACGCAAGGTCTTTCTTCATCTCGAATTCCTCTACCAGGCATTTTGCCTCCTCTTTGCCTTTTTTGCTCTCGGCAACTTTTACTTGACCTTTTACTTTATCTGTCAATCAGCAGGCACGTTGCATCCAGTCCTGCAAGGCGTCTTTGTCCTCTTTCGCTATCTCGTCATCTTGGTCACGGCCGGTCAATTCATTCTCGCGCTCGGCAATCGCCCGAAAGGTGCCAAGACGTTGTTTATGCTTTGTTTGGTGATTTACAGCATTGTCATGGTCTATACCCTCGCGGCAGCCACCTATCTCGGCATCCACAGTATTCAAGTCAGTGTCCAGCAAGGCTTTACCATCTTGACGGATCAAAAATTCGCCACGGTCGTCTTGTCTGCTTTAGCCACGACAGGCATCTATTTCGTTTCCAGCTTTCTCTATCTCGAGCCCTGGCACTGCTTTACGAGTTTTGGCCAATACCTCATCTTGCTGCCCTTCTTTTCCTGCACCTTGAGCATTTACGCGTATGCCAATCTCAATGACGTCTCATGGGGTACCAAGAGTACCGACACCTTGCCGAAAGTCATGCAAACGGCTGTCGTCACAGGCAATCAGGTGGAAATTCAGGTCTTGTCCACACCGGATGTCGAAGGCAGCTATGAAGACGCATTGGCCAATTTAAGACTCCGGAAAGCGGTCGAGGCGGGTGTACCGGATATGGCCACGATTCGCGATGACTATACAAAAGAGATTCGGACACGCGTCTTGCTGGTGTGGATGGCTTGCAATGCAGTCTTGGCCATGTCGGTGTCGGAGTACTATGCCGAACCGACGCAGGGTAATGTGTATTTGGCGGTGGTTATGTATGCTGTCGTGGTCTTGACGGCATTCAGGTTTCTGGGCTCGTTGGTCTATCTCGTGCTCAAGGCTGTGCGTGTGTTGGGGAGTCGGCGGTCGGTGCGGGAGCAGATTGCGGGTCGTGCCGGCCGCGTTGCTCAGCGGGTTGCGTTTTGGAAGAAGCGGCCGCTCGACGCGCTGTAGGCTGTAGTCTGTAGACTAGGCAGGATTGAGCCAGTGACTGCTCCTCCTGGATCGCATTGTTGGAAAGTGCATTCCAAGGTTCTTGCGGTGGTCCGGTGGATGCCCACATGATGGATGCCCAGGTGGATTCCATTGTTGACAGACTGAGAGTGAAGGATGCGGAATGCGGGATTAGACAGGGGTTCTCTATTGTGATTGGCTCGAATCAATAATAATTGAATATGATTGGCTATTTCTCGGTTGCACGGTTGCATCGATCCCTTGATATCGATGGATGCACAAAAGTAAACAAAGAAGATCCGCTTCCTGCACTAGGCTCTCATGCTGGCTGATGCTGCCTATATAACAACCCTCTTCCCGCCCCTCCTTCCTTCTCCTCATCCATCTCTTTGCTTCACCCCCCACGCTCTCTAGCACACTCTCTCTCTTTGTACCTTTGTACCATCAACAACCATGCAGTTCCTCTCTACGCTTGCAACCCTCGTCGCAGCAGCCAGCGCCTACCAGGTCTTGACACCGACCCTCAACTCGACCATTGCAAAGGGATCCACCATTGATGTCCGTTACACCTCGGTCGACACGGATGCATCCACCTTTTCAGTCTACCTCGCCAACTTCCAGACTGCCCACTGGCCCCCAACGGTGCTCTCGCTCGCCCAGAATGTCCGTCGTGAAGCTGGCGTTGTCTCTGTGCGCATTCCCTGCGACTTGACCTCGGACTATGGCTGGCAGCTCAACTTTATCAACGGCACCAACACCTATGTCATTTACGCCCAGTCACCCAAGTTCACCTTGACTGGTGAATGCAAGGACCCGGCACCGGCACCTGTCCCCAACTTTACCAACACCTCGGGTATCTCAATCACAACCACCATCATTACACAGGTGATCATTCCTCAACCGCTTCTCTGGTTTGTCCAACCCTCTGCCGGCGGTAACGGTGGTGTCTGCCCTGCCCCTGTCACGGTGACTGTCCAAGCTCCTGCTGTTGTCTGCACCCCGGTTGTGCCCAACGTGCAACCCAATGGTGGTGGTCAGATTGCCATTCTCACTGCGCCTACCCCCAAGATTGCCATCCTCACCGCCCCTACACCCAACGGTGGTGGTCAGATTGCTATCCTCACTGCGCCTACACCCAATGTCTCGGGTGCCAGCAACACGGTCGCTGCCCTTCCTAGGTACACCCTCCCTGTCGCCAACAAGAACGGTGCTTCTGCCGTCGCTGTCGGTGCCGGCGCTGGTGCCGTTGCCCTCGCTGCTCTCCTCCTCTAAGGTGGTTGCTCCATACTGAGTCTTACTTTATAGGCAATGCTCTTTGTCCCGTTGTCCTTGTTGTTCTTTGTGTTTGTCATCTGAATGTGTTTGCTCTGACACAACACACTTATGCACGTCTATAGCTACTGCACGATACAACCCCATGAATCGCATCTTTGGCACGCGCAACAAGGCGCCAACCCCTTCCCTCGCCGATGCCATCGCCGCCACTGACGCCCGCGCCGATGCAATTCAAGTCAAAATCGCCAAATGCGACGTTGAACTCGCCGCGCACCAGCAAAAACTAAGTCGCCTCCGTGGTGCCGCCCAAGACGCCGCCAAACGTCGCGCCTTGGGTGTCCTACGACAAAAGAAGCAGTATGAGCAACAACTGGATCAACTGCAGCAGCAATCCTTTAATATGGAGCAAGCCAACTTGACGACCGAGAATATGCGCAACACGATGACGACGGTGACGGCGATGCAGGCTGCCAACAAGACCCTTAAAAAAGAATATGGCAAGATGGATGTCGATAAGATTGAACGGCTTCAAGATGAGATGGCGGATTTGATTGAGAGTGCGGCAGAGTTGAGTGCCGTCATGGGACGCGACGTGTATGATTTAGGGGAAGGCATTGATGAGGCTGATTTGGAAGCGGAGTTGGAAGCCTTGGCCGAGGAAGGGTTTGGACAGACCGAAGAACAGGGGCAAGGCTTGTCGTATTTGACGAGTGGCGCCGATGAGCTGCCGCCGACGTTTATTGATGAGGGGCCTGCAACAGATGAAGCACAAAAGGCGGCGGCGACCTAGCTACTTAGGTCGTTTCTGGTCCAGTGACAGTAATCGACGCGCTTTGATGACCATGAAAGAGCTTCCGCTATGAATGACTATCAACGTTTGCGGTCAACAAAAGCGACGCCGACGCTTAGATGCGCGCGTACTGAGCCGAGCGCTTGATCTGCTGAACAGCCTCCTGCATCATCTCATCGACAATCTGCGCAGCCGGCTTGACCTCGCCAATGGCAGCAGCCACGGCGCCCATCAAGAACGGACGCGCATCCAACTCGGTTTGTTCATCCAAGGTGTTGTTCTTCTCGCGCTCCTCGAGATCGTGAATGGCCGGGATGATACCTTGCGACGTGAGACGCTTAATCTCATCAGGCTTGGCTTCCCATTCAGAGATGAACTTTGTGTTGCGCACACGCATCGCTGCTTGTTAGCATTCTTTTCTTCGTTAAACTGAATCTGCTTACGTCGTCCTGTAAAGATGATGGTGCGGAGCGTGTCGGTGTAGCCAGCGGTCGTGACAGCCTCCTGGTGTGCCTTCGACGCACCAGCCTCCTTGGCAGCCACAAAGCGTGTGCCGACCCAGACAGCCTCGGCACCAAACGCCAACGCAGCCGCGAGCGACTTGCCATTGTAGATACCACCAGCGGCAATGACGTGCACCTTTTCGCCCGTGAGGGGGGACTTGGCCTTGTTGCAGAGCTCGACCACCTCGGGGATGAGAATCGAGGTGGCCACGTCACCGGTGTGGCCACCACCTTCACCGCCCTGGGCGCAGATGATATCGACTCCAGCGGCGAGTGCCTTGGGGACGTGCTTGGGGTGTCCAATCATGTTCTTGGATTAGCTTGAGCGCTTGCGTCACTGATGGAGATTGACATACCATGACGGGGATACCGGCCTTGTGGAGCTTCTCAACGACCTCCTTGGGGGGCACACCGACAGCAGCGACAAACAACTTGCATCCCGAAGCAATAATAACATCGACAAGCTGCGGCAACGAGCCTTTTGTGTAGTCATAGTTGGTCTTGCGGGCACCGGCACCGACCTGGGGCAAGAGCAAGTCCACACCGAATGGCGCATTCTTGTCGTTCAAAGCAGCCTTGAGATCGGCAATTTGCTCACGGAGGTATTCAGGCGTGTAACCGACACCGCCAATGACACCGAGACCGCCGGCGTTGGTGACGGCAGCGGCGAGTTCCGGACCAGCGGCCTGGTTCATGCCGGCAAGCAAAATCTGCTAGGTCAGCATACTTCACTACTGGATTAGAGTGAGGAGAAACGAACGGGGTGCTTGATGCCGAAGAGCTTGGTGATGGGTGTAGTGATAGACATGATGGATATGTTCAGAGTCTTGGGTACTAGAGTCTGGATGGAAGGAGACTTTAAAAGAAGGCGGGCTTGGCCTGTGCTTAAGTACTTCGGACGTCCCAATTGCAAGGTGAGCTAGCTTCCCCACACCCAATCTCGGCTCGGTCCTTCCAATGTCCGGACTCCGGGGAAACTCGAGTCAATGCAACCCTAACCTCAATCTAAATTTCTGGATTTCCTGATCTATGCGGTGCCTACTTGGAGCAGTCACATTATACTCCACCGGTATCAGAGACTACCAGACATTATTCTCACCCCAGTCAAACGCAACAAGATCCTGCGTGCCATTAGGAAGAATGCCACCAGCCTCCAAACTCGTCAGGTAGTCCAGATCAAGCGAGAAGCTCTGGTCATACCGTTGCTGGCCCACCGAGGAAGACTGTGAGTCGGGACTCATGGCACTCGTCGCGTCACGAGGCTGCGGCACCGAGACAGGTACCGATGCCGGCGCAATGTCCTTGAGATGCACGCTCTGCAAGCTGCGAATCAACGCTGCACACTTTTCCGCCGCGGCATTCTTCTGCAACGAGTCAAAGATGCCAAGACACGTCTCGACATCTTGCGCAATCCGTTCCCGTCTCGGCAAGTCATCCTGAATGAGTTTCTGACCCACGACCAAGATTGTGGCGGCACTCATGAGGCAAGGGATGAGCTGCCAGAGAGGGAAATCCCACTGCAAGGTGCGTTGCGACTCGACATGATCCAACAGGCGAATCGTCTGCTGGGCCTCTTCCAGACAGATATCCTGCTCCTTCCTGTTTTGACGCACGACCCTTGGATCTTTTGTATGTCGCATGACCGCCAACGTGATATGCGGGCGATAAATCAACTGCCGCAAGTGGCGAAACTTGAGACTCAAAAAGTTGCGCTGTCGTCGCAGCGCCGTCATCGTCTCGTAACTCGATGGGCGTTCAAAGTCAAGTTCACGTGAGAGCGAGCGTTTCCATTCAAGCAGCCGGCCATCGATGCTGGCAATCACACGCATCGTATGCTCCCACGTCATCGAAGGCTTGTTGAGGAAAAATAGTTCGCGTTGCGCAATGCCAATGATGCGTGAAAACTTGATGAGATGTGTCAGATACGGTGCATAGGCATCCTTTTCATGCGGCCGGTCATTGATGGTGCCATCGTCCCGAAATCGCCAGTCGGACACTTCACTTGGAAATTTGACGAGGAAATCCTCATCACGCATGTTGGGCTGCCTTCCCAGCTGCAAAGCAATCAGGTGTTCGAGGATATAGGCCGAATACCACAGTCGTCGATTGCGTTCTACCTCGACTGGCGTGGTGGCAGAGGTTTCCGTGTCGGTGACAAGACCCAGATTCTGACAGGACCGAATCACCAAGCCCAAGACATTCCATGCGCGAGCAGGCTTATTGATGATGAGTAGGTAGAAGCAAGCGAGCAAATGACATTGAATCAGCTCAATCGTTGAATTCTTAAAGACATCAAAAAAGAGCTGCCGGCCGCGTGCGAAATAGAGGCAGTGGTCCTCGAACGGCCAATTGCACCAGTAAGCGCCGAGCGCGAGCACAAAGTTGAGCATGGCGAGTGTCGTGCGATCGAGGTCTGACCATTGCTGTTCGCCTTTATGCACGCGCTCGAAAATCTCGCGAATCTTGCGTTCCCATAGGAAGGGCACGGCGATGTGAAGCGTTGAAAAGTAGGCGTCCAAGAGCTTGTCCCCTTCTTCTTTTGACGGGTACCGAAACAAGTCTTCCACGGATGAAAAATTCGGCTTGACAATGTCGCCTTCGTCGAGAAAGAAGGCAATGTTGGGATTCGCACCTGCTGCCGCTGGACTGTCCTTGATGGACTGGTTATTGACAAACTTGACAAATGCGAGGTCCGAGGACCGATCAAGCACACCCGACGGCCGAATCTGCAATGGCGGCAGATCAAGTCCACCATTCGCAATCGTCGCCGGCACCGAATCTGAGATGGGCAGTGGTACAGGACACGCGGCGCTCAGCGTAGGCAAGGCGCCTGGTTGTTGCGTCTTGATGGATAATCGCAAGTTCTCGAGCTGCCGAGCCATATCACTCGCCTCGGCTGCCGTGTCAGGATCCAGCTGATGTTCAATCTTGCGCAAAAAGAGCTGCATCTCATTCACCTTTTCGCGCATATCACTCAAGTCATCTGTACTGATCTGAAGTCCATCTGTGATACTTGTCACCGACGCCGCACTCGTTCCTGGCGCGCCGCTCGCGGGTCCCCGTTGTCGCCTATAGCCGCTTGATTCGCCCTCACTCTCCGACTTGACGCGCTTGCCGCGGTAGGTGTCGCTATAGTAGCAATCAAACCCATAGCCTGCACAATTTTGACAGATGGGCCGCTCACCGGAGCACTTGCGCTTCAACGTTCGACATTTCTTGCAGGCCTGGCTCGTTCGCTGGCGCTCGGTATATTTACGACGCGAGGGGATCGAGGCTGGTGAAGCGGGCGCCGGTGTATAGTGTGTGATCGAGGCTGGAGTCGCGACGCCCTCAGGCTCTGCAGACATGGCTTGGATGTAACGCCTTGGGATCCGGAGTGCTTCAAAGTACTGGATGTGTTGTGGTTGGCGTCCGGCTTGCTGACCACCCGCGAACTTAAGAGACAAGGACAAGAGCCGTGATTGCGCTATGAAGCAAGAGAAGACTAACAAAGAGCAGAGCAAGCGGGAAGGCGCATAGAGGCGCAATAAACGAGGTGAACAGAGTAGCATGGGCCTTGTTCAGAAGTTGCGCGCCAAGTCATCCACATACCGCCCAAGCTTCATCATACCCGTCCCCAAAGCCTCCTTGTACTGCTCGACATCCATGTTTTGCAGCTTGCCGATGTACGCGCGTGCCGTTTGCTCCAACTCGCTGGCATTATCGCCACCGACATCCTCATCCTCTTCGCGGCCAAAGTACTGGTTTGACGAGATGCTCTGGGCGCCTGTAAAGCCACCCAGCCGTTCGCGCGCCTCGTTCTGTTGCTCGGCATCATAGTTATTGCGTCCAAAGAATTGATCAGACGAGATGCTCTTTTGACCGGCATACTTGTCGCGCGCCTCGGTCGATTCTTCAACAGGAGCGCGTGTGGCACCAAAGCCAAAGCCTCCTGCCGTTGCCTTCTTCTTGGGTGTCGCCGCTGTTGCCTTTTTGGCAGCTGCCTGGCCAAATCCAAGACGCGCGAAACCTTCCTGCACAGGCGCCGTTGAGGCCTCCTTGCGCGCCTCGGCAGCTTTACCCGGTCGTGAATCCTTGTTGATGGCTGGGGATGCAAGCGACAAGGGTTTTGAAGCCGAACTCGACGCAACCGGTGCAGCGGGTGCAACCGCAGCCTCGGCTTCCTCTGCAGCGGCCGCCTGCTCAGCTTCCTCCTTTGCCAACCGTTCCTGTTCATCAAAGTCGATATCGACCTGCACTTTCTTGGCACCGAGCTTCGTGGCCTTTTTGGCTCCCGTCATGCCCGTGCGACGCGGCGCACCTGTTGCAGAAGCGCCCAGTGTCGTCTTGCGCAATGCAGAACTCGTCGTCTTGACAGCTTGTTTGGGTTCAGCAGCGGCAGCGGCGGAAGCAGGGGTCACAGGTCGGCCGCCGAGCACGGGTGGTGTCGAGGTACGCGAGGGCGCAGGCGACGGGTTCACAATCGCCGGCTTATCCCAGGACGAAAAGAAATCTCCCTCGGCCTCCTTGTCCGGTCCAGCTTCATCAACGATATCCTCGTCAAAGTCGAAATCAGGGTGCTGCTTGGCATCGAGTTCGGCGCGTTTCTTGAGTTCGGCTTTGTATTGGATCGCTTGCTTGCTGGCATACTTGATTTTGGCGTCCTTGGTACTCAAGAGGGAAGCACCGCCGTGCTTTTTGAGGTATTCAGCACACGCTGCATTGCCACCGACGCGCATGAGTCGTAGCTGATCCCAAGTCCAGGTGTCGAGCACGGTCGAGCGCACAAAGGAGAGATGCACACCCATATTGCGATGGACCTGTCCAGTGTTAGTCGCGTGCTTTGTCGTGATCAATCAACTTACCGAGCTGCAGTCTAAGCAGAGGAGGACGCCATAGGGTACACTTGACCATGTCGGGTTCTTGGCCCCGCAGTCGAAGCATGTCTTGTTCTTTAGCCTAGAATATCGTCGTCAGGAGGCTGTCTCTGCAGTGTGATGAAGATGACTTACCTCATTTTGGTGAAGAAGGACTGCGCTTCGCTCTTGTCTGCTGCATTGGCACTCATGACGGGCAGCCTTCTATGATGGAGAGCTAGTTGTAAGGAGACAGTTGTATTGCTGGCGTGTAAAGCATTCAGGCCGGTCGTCGTCCCTGCTCGTGTTTCGCCGCCTCAACCCGGAAGGAGACGCAACAGCCCACTCCTCAAACAAACAGGTCATTGCTATCGCAGCTGCTTTCTATCTGCCATGTTCAAGCTCTCTACTCGGTCCTTGGCGACTGCTAGCTCGAGACATAGTGCGGTCCGTCAAACTGCTCCCACTGCACGCTTTACTAGCGCTCGATTCGCTTCGACAGCAGCTGATCAGCCTCACACGATTGATGCTGCCGGCCAGAGTTCGCCCAAGGCTGTCGAACGAACTGTCGTTCAGAAGATTGGACGAGCTACGGCAACAGGCGGCTACATGCTCGTTGTCACGGCCGGTGTCGCACTCTGTGGCATCGTCTTTTGGGCCCTTGGCTCGAATCTCTTCTTTGAGACGCGATACCTGAATGAAGCTGTCGATCTCGTCAAGAACAATCCTGAAGTCAAGCGGTAAGCGAATGTGTCTGTTGGGTCAACGCTGATGTCAACAGTCTCATTGGGCACGACTTGAATGCCTATGGCGAGCGGTCGCGCAATGGACGACGGGGAGGCCCCGTGCCCAGTCAGCGCTCAGCCGATGGACACGTCTGTACGTAAAGGAATTGTTGAGAAATGAGGCTGACCCCAGACATGATTTTCCACCTCGAGTCACACGGCACAGGACGGTATGGCACATGCCGATTGGATGTCAAGGAACTGCCTGATGGCGCTTATGAGATTAAGCAGCTCTACTGCGATGTACCGGGCGAGTCACGCATCTGGATCAAGCAGGAGAAGGCCCTCGCCAAGGCCAAGCGCAAGCTCTTTTCCTTCTAATTTTTTATGATGATGGCCGTCATGTTTCCAGCACCTCTGCCTCGTCTTCATCCTTGACGAGTGTCTCGGCGGCAGAAGGTTCTCGCACAGGCTCGACGCGTCTCTGATCGGCACTGCGAACCTCGCTCGCCACCGACACCGTCCAGCCTGCACGTTCAGCATCTGGTTCTTCGCCCTCTGGGATCGTCGCCTCGTCAATCTCCTCGCCGGCCAGCATGCGTAAGATGACGCCAGCGCCAATTTTGTCCATCACTTGGCCGGAGCACAGCGATGACGTGGTGCACGATGGACAACCCTTGCTGCACTTGCACTGCGTGATGCGTGCAATCGCCTGTTGCAACAAGATGTGGATGAATTCAAACGCCTTGAGCGACAGGCCACTGCCCGATGCGCCGCCTTTGGCGTCATACAAGGTCAGCCGTGCCGGCCGTTTGCGATTCGATTCTTTCGGAAGATGTTCCTTCTCGGCCACTTTGCACTCGGTGCGGACTTCACCCTCGCTGCTCATAACAAAGTTCGGCAACAGACTCAGCAAGGCGTGTTCGGCAGCGTGGATACTTGCGGCACAGTTGATGAATTTGCGCGATAGCAATTCGAGCGCAGATTTAGGTATATCAATCCACATGCCCTTTGTATGAATGATGATGGCAGGATTGTCCACATCCACGGCGTCGATGATGTTGTTGTGCTTGTCAATCTTGAAGAAGCCATAGACGGTGCGCGTGATGCGGATGGCGCCGTAGAATGCTTTGGAGGGAGACTTGGGAATGACGCGCGTGATTTCCGTCTCGATGGGATCTGTGTCGGTAAAGTCACGCTGCCGTGTCGTCCACTCAATATTGGCAGCCAAGACAACCTTGGCGTACAGTTTCTCGGGATTGAGTTCACGAACAAGGTATGTGTGGCCCTGATGCATAAAGATGGCGCCTTCATAGACTGTGAAATTGGCGCGCGACGGCTCCAGTTCCTCCAAGACAACGTTGCGGCCGCCAGTCACATCGATAATAGCGTAGTGACCATCTTCTGTGTCACGGATGCCGACCACACGTGACGGCTTGGGCAAGAAGCGTGGATGACAGTGATAGAAGCCATTATCGTCCACCACAAGCCTTTCCCTGGCTGTTTCTGCCAGCGTTTTGCCAAAGTAAGCTTCGTCCTCCTTCAAGTTGAGTGGCATCTCGGCAGCAGCGCATTGCAAGTGGCCTTCGAGCACGAGCGTGTTGGTCAGGTCCACTTGAAGTTCCGTGTTGGGCATCGTGAAGATCTCGTTTGGATTCGCCATGTAGTGCTGATCCATCGGGAAGGGGTCTGCAATGTACATGGCCAGCGAGTCCTTGTTGCGCCGACCAGCACGGCCCGATTGCTGTCGCAAGGCTGAGATGGAGTATGGGAAGCCAATCATCAGGACGGCATCGAGACTGCCGATATCAACACCGAGTTCGAGTGCATTCGTGGCGATGATGCCAAGCAGATTGCCCTTGAACATTTCATGCTCAATCTTGCGCCGATCTTGCGCTGTGTAACCGCCGCGATAGCTCATGACGCGATCCATTAGATCCTGTCTGTCCATAGCTTGTAAGTCTTGCCTGACTTGCTTCACAAAAACTTCACATGCCTTGCGTACTTTACAGAACGCAATCGTTCTTACATTGCGCATCATGAGAAAGATGAGCACCTTGGATGCTTCTCGAACGGATGAGATGCGACCAGAGCTCGGGTCAAAGGGATCGACATACGGCGGATTCCAACAGACAAACTCCTTGCGACCGTTTGGGCTGCCATCCTGATCAGTCAGGGCCACGTCCTGCACGCCAAAGATGGTCTTCATGTGTGCTTCGGGATTCGCCATCGTGGCACTGCAAGAGATGAATTGCAACCTGCGATTGCCAACTGTGGCACAGATGCGCCGAAGACGACGCATAATGAACGCTACATGGCTGCCGAAGAGACCGTTGTACACATGCAGCTCGTCGACCACCACATACTTGAGATTTTTGAGAAAGGTGCGCCAAGAATCTTCCTGTGGTAGGATGGTCAGATGGAGCATGTCTGGATTTGTAAAGATGATGGAAGCATTGTCTCGAATACGCTGTCGCTCATTCATCGGTGTGTCGCCATCGAACGTTTCCACCATAACGCCAGAGAGATCGTCCATGTATGAAATGAGCTCGACGAGTGAGCGTTTCTGATCTTGAGCCAGGGCTTTTGTTGGAAAGATGTACATGGCCCGCGTTTCTCGCTTCTTTTGCAAAGCATGGAGCACGGGAGCCTGATAGATGAGAGATTTGCCTGAAGAGGTCGAGGTCGAGACGATAACGTGACGCCCATCCCAAAGGTTATTGATGGCTTCTGCTTGATGCGAGTAGAACTGTGTGATATTTTTCGTCGTGTAGAGCGCATCAACAAGTTGTTGAGAAAGTGCTCGCTTGAGTGTTCCATATTGCGGTTCATGCTCTGGCAAAGTGCGATGGCCATCTTGAACGACTTGTCCCTGATAGCTCGGGTCAAGCATGAGATCCTCGAGCAGATCGCAGATGAGCGGACGCGAATCGCCATCTGCCAATTGCACTTGCCGCATGACAATCTCGACCGGCTTAACGGGCTCGGGTTTAACTGGTAGATGTTGCGTATACATCGAATCCAGCTGCATAACGGGATCGATGCCTTCCTGCTCACACTTGTGCAGAAACGTATTGACAGCACGATTGAACTTGGCATTACGCTTGTCAATCAGCTTCGTCATGGCGGCCGGTGTAAAAGTCGGCAGCTTGAGCTCGGGCCGCAGTCGCCGACCAAAGCCGCCTTCCTTTTCGCGATTGATTTTACGCTTGAGCTCGCCATCGGTGAATTCAAAGAGCAAGACGATATTGAGCTCTTGCTGTGTGGCTTTGTCCTTGAAAAGATCGTCGTGCATCTTGGTCGACCACTTTTCGCCAGACTCGAGCACATGCACGGCGAGTGAATCTTCATCAATGTATTCAAACGTAATGGAGTCTGGCAAGAGCGACTTGACGCGCGCTACATCGGCATGCGTCAACGTTTGTCGGGTGAGATTCTCGACACTACTCTTGATGGTGTCAAACGTCGTTGCGAGGTGCTTGCGTGCGCAACAGAATGTGTAGACTGTATTAAGCGCCTGATGTAAGCGGCCGAGCGTCTTGAACGATTCAGGCACAGGCATCTCAGCGACGGATGCCTCAGCACTTGCAGCACTCGCATGACTCGTGCCACGACTCAGACTCGGCACAGCACCGGTACCATCCGTTGCAGCCGTTGTAGTCTGTGCACCAGAAGCACCGCCACCGGCACGGCCGCGACCCCGACCACGACCGCGTCGGGTTTCTTTGCCACGGCCGCGCTTCGTTGCCTGGCCACGCAAAGCAGAGTCATCCGCAACAAGTCCTTCAGCGGCCGCAAGACGTTCAGCGAGTGTGCGCGTGTCACGGACCTCTAGCTGAGCCGCCGTGGAAGCCATCTGTGGCGAATCGGCCTCCTGATGTGGACGTTTGCTCATGGCAGCTTTTATAGTGTAAACAAGTAACACTCAGGTGATGGTAGCTTTATAGACAGAGCATTCGAACCAGTAGACTTTGACTGAGCTGAATGATGGGTTGAAGGCAACCTTCTCGATGTCAGCTTGATAGATGACGGGTGTCCATCTGGTTGCGCCACAGAGCCCGTCCCGCGCCACACCACAAAAAAGTTCAAAACGCGACCGCGAATGTCAATGGCAATGCCAAGCGGTAGGTTGTAGCCAGAGCAGTACGCCTCTCCACAACAAGCGGGCCTCTCTATCTGGCCTGCGCCTTCTCCAAGATGCCCGGCCGCAAGAAACGCCTTCGCGACTGTCCACTCTGTCAAAAACCGCTCATGCGCTTCTTCCTCAGCCTCGAAGAGACAATCCGCATGTGCCCGAGCACAGACTGCGCCTACCCCTTTAACGAACCGACCACGCATCTCGCACGACTCATCACGCCCATTGATTTTTCCATGGATCGTGTCGTGCTGGGCCCTGAACAACGCACAGGTGGCTTATCCATTGATTTGGTCATGGTACCGGAACGTAAGCGCGGTCAGCATTTGGAAGCGACGCCGGCGGATTTGAGACTTGGATTGGAGCCGCTCAACAAGAAGCGACGTCCTGTCATGCGGCCGCCTAAAGGTGACGTCTGTACGGTGGAGAATGTGCGCGCGCAGGTCATCACGCATCGACCGGCAACGTACACGGTGGCCGTCTCGTTGCCCTTTTTATCTCCCGAGCAACACCATTGAGTCTGCTCTACATGTATATTTTACGACCCTTTCACTTCAACAATGGCATTTCACAGCATGACAATATATGAGCGACGAAGCGGAGCATTTCTAGATAGTCATTTCTTCTGAAATCTGTAGCTATGCATTTTTTCTGACAAGCCGAGCACGCATGTTGCCTCTAAGCCTTGCTGCGCTTGAGGAACTCAGACAAGAGCGACTTGGTCGAGGCGTCATGCGCTTCACCCGCTTGCTTCTCCTCAATCTCCGAGAGAATCTTCTTGGCGAGTGACTTGCCCAACTCGACACCCCACTGATCAAACGAGTTGATGTTCCAGATGGCACCCTCGGTAAACGTTAAATGCTCATAGTACACGACAAGCGCACCCAAAGCGGCCGGCGTGATCTTTTGTGCCAAGATGGAGGTCGTCGGTCTGTTGCCGAGGAACGTCTTGTGTGGCACGAGTTCAGCCTTGGCGCCTTCGGCAGCCACCTCGTCTGGCGTCTTGCCAAGCATGAGCGCCTCGCTCTGGGCCAAAAAGTTGGAAGCCAACATCTTTTGGTGCAAATTGCCCGAGATTGGGTTGTGCGACTCGGCAGCCATGATGAAATCTGCCGGGATGAGTTTTGTACCTTGATGGATGAGTTGGAAGAAGGAGTGCTGTGAATTGGTGCCGGGTTCACCAAAGAGAATTGGACCCGAGGTGTACTTGACGTGTTCGCCCGTGCGCGTGATGGCTTTACCGTTTGACTCCATCGACATTTGTTGCAGGTAGGCTGGGAAACGGTGCATGTATTGGTCATATGGCGCAACGAGGTGTGTCTGCGATCCCCAAAAGTTGCTGTACCAGACCGAGAGCAGACCGCCAATGATGGGGATGTTTTCCTCAATGGGGGCCGTCTTGAAGTGCTTGTCCATGGCGTGGGCACCCGATAGGAAGGCATGGAAGTTTTCATAGCCAATGACCAAAGCAACCGAAAGGCCAATGGCCGACCAGACCGAGTAACGGCCGCCGACCCAGTCGGAGAAGCCAAACATGTTTTTGGCATCAATGCCAAATTTGGTGACTTCCGCCTCGTTCGTCGAGAGCGCTACAAAGTGTTTTGCAATGTGAGCCTCATCCTTGGCCGTTTCAAGAAACCAGGTCTTGGCGGTGGCGGCATTGGTGCACGTCTCGGCCGTTGTACACGTCTTGGAGGCAACGAGGAAGAGGGTCGTCTCGGGGTCGGAAGCCAACAAGGCTTCGGCCATGTGTGTGCCGTCAATGTTGGAGACAAAGTGCGCCGTCAGGTCGCGCTTGGCATAGTGTTTGAGCGCCTCGGTGACCATGACGGGGCCAAGATCAGAGCCGCCAATGCCAATGTTGACAATCGTCTTGATGGTCTTGCCGGAATAGCCCTTCCATTCGCCTGAACGCACCTGCTCGGAGAATTCACGCATGTGTTCGAGCACCTCCTTGACGCCCGGCATGACATCCTTGCCATCGACCATGAAGGGCTCGTCACTAACATTACGCAAGGCGGCATGACCGACAGCGCGATCTTCGGTAAAGTTGATGTGCTCGCCTTGGAACATCTGGTCCCGGAGCTCCTCAACGCCGGCCTCTTTAGCGAGCTGAACGAGGAGCTTGAAGCCTTCGTCGTCAATGATGTTTTTTGAAAAGTCAAAGAGGATTGAGCCTTCATTGTCGAGACCCTTGAACTCGCGCGAGAGCTTGTTGAAGCGTTCTATCATGTCAGTCTGGTCCGCATCTTACTTGATTGACCTACCAGGATCGCTCTTGAAGAGGTCCCGCACAAGCAAGGTTTTGCCAGTTGCGTCGTAGTACTTTTGGAGGTTTGACCATGCTTGAAGCTCTGATGCCTGAGAGAAGCCGACCATGATGTTCAGGTTCAAATGGATTGCCTAGGTACCTTTTGTTGCTACCCGTCGACGGTGATTCCGCTTATCAATGTCGTCGTCGGTGGGCAAATGACGATGGGATTGCGAATAGGAGTTGATACTACACTACAGACTATAAGCCTAGGCTCGCTAGAGTGGTCAGGGGTAGCTATAGGACGTCTACTTCTATAGCTATGCGCCTTTGTCACTCTCTGGTAGAATGAATAGCTATAGTCCAGAGCTAGGACATATGACGACAGTACTGAGACAGTCATGATCGAGCGCTATCGATGACAGTCATGGCGCGCCTGCATTGGGACAGTGGAAGGAGAGTGATGGCCAAGAATAGACAGAGTGTCATGCACATGCATCGATGTCCTTGAGCCTATTAGCCTTACGAGGTATTGGTTCTATAGACAGTGTCACACTGTCACTGTTACTAGACTCTAGACTCTACAGACATAGCCATTGCCCTGGTTGCCCCTTTTTCGCGTTTGAATTTATTTGTTTTTGGAACTTTTTGCCCGCCACGGAAGAATGCAGCAACCCCTGGCATGCACAAGAATGCAGCATCGTGCATGAATCGATATCAGCAATGATTCAGCATGCCAAGTATTACCAAGTTAGCAAGTGAGCAACATGCAGACAAGATCAATGCAGTAGCAGCAATCCATGGATAGTGGCAAGAGCGAGAGCAATACATGGCAGAACAAGTGCAGCCACTGCACTAGACTCTGCGTAGAATAGACGCTGCACTGCACGGACCACTACACTTTTAAAGCGCTCATCTCTCATCTCCTTCACGCGAACGGGCCCATCAACGCCATCCACACAAAGCGGACACTCACAGAGCGTCAATCCTGGAACCGGCCGCTCGTCAATCACCTCTTCACAACCCGCAACAAGTTCACAACACAGTGCAACCTCATGTGCCATTGCCAAGGCAACCTTTAGAAGATTCAGGAGACCACCTATTTTTGACATTCGACAGAACAACTCAGGAGGTATCCCCCTGGTCAGACTTTCAAGAGGGAGAAGTCAAAAAACGACAGCTCAGCTCAAGCGAAAGCAACAGGGAGTCTCCCGCTCTCATCGGGACCGGGCCGCGGGCTTGTCTTGTTCTTCCTCTGGTTTCTTGTCGGCCTTGCAGTCCTCATCGGTTGAATAGCAGGACGCAAGCAAGCTCCGCCTTGGACCATCCATCAGGACGCGCGCGCATCTCTAATCCGTCTACAGACTGACCGCGTACGCCAAGCCTCTCCCTGTTGACAAGAAAAGCATTTGGACTAATACGCGATAGGTATCGGCTACCCCCTTCACGCTCTCTTTCTCTCTCTCTATCGTACCGCGGCATCCACTCGCAACCACCGGCCCGCTTCGTCCTTTGCATCCGTTCCGCTTGATCATCTCTAGCTTTCTTTCTCTCAAAAGGGCCCCTTCATCGACAGCTGATCGCCGGCGCAAAGTCCTTGTTTGTGTATCGATCCAAGGCTGACAACCATGCGCTCACTATACATCTATCAAGCGCTGCTTGTCCTACAATGTCCATGGTCCATCCATGCACATCCATTTCATCTACATCAAAAGCGACAAGACGGCGCATCACAAATACAGCCGCCGGCGATACCGGCAGCCACGTTCGCAGCAGCGGCCGCAGCAACAACACCTGCCAGTCTTGTTGCCGATAACCTCGTGGTGGCCCAGGCGCCTGCGACTCAAGCGACTGCCCCGCTCGAGACGGCACAGATGGCCGTGACACTGCCATCCGTGGTGGCAACACCGCCTGCACCTGCATCCATACCGATTGCGGCGTCCGACCCTGTCAGACAGACAGAGCAAGCAGCGGCCTGGCCTATCACCGAGCTTCAAACGACATCTCAACAAGTCTTTACAACCGTGCAAGCCGTTCAGCCGGTACATGAGGCTACTTCATCTACAGCAGCGGTACAAGCACCCGTCTGGGCCGTCTTGCCAGAAGTGTCATCGCGTCTTGAGACTTTTTCACAGGCCGTCTTGGATCTGAGTGTGCCGGCCTCGAATACGGCCTCGCCAGCAGCCCCGCAAGCGAGCGTAGTGCCGGCAGCGCTGTCTGACAGTGGCTTTGTCCTGTTGACGCAAGATTCGCTAGCCACGCCAACACAAACGGCTAGCTTGACGCCGCAGGTCCTGGCGCAAGAGGCCCTTTCGGCGGGTGCGCTCGCCTCTGAGGGACTCCTCAGCACACCGATGGCTGCCACCACGACGCGATTCGCAACAAGGCCCACAGATGGCGTACCTACCTTGGATGCGCAACCCTTGTTGAACATGCCGACCGTATCACAGACAGACGCAGCGACCCCTGTATTCACGTCTGCCGCTATCTCAGAGGTCCTTGATGCTAGCTCATCAGCGTCGATCGTTGTCGCTGGCACGACCGTCATCCTTGCGACCACGCCAGAGTCAAACGCGCAAGATGCAGCCACGACGCGCAGTTCTGTGCCGGATGAGAAGGTCGTCACCGCACAGCCGTCCGCGACCGTCCCTCCCGCCAGCCAAACAAGTAGTGACGTCCCCTTGACGCCTGAACCCGTGCTCTCCTTGCCCACCCTCAAAACGGACGGCGTCCCCTCCACTGCTTCAAGCCAGTCGCAAGACCCCGAGATGACGCGCACGCATACCAAGCGCAGCAGCATCAGCGGACCCGAGCCCAGCGATCCTGCTTCCAGCCTACTCAACAGCATGCCGCAAGTACCGGCCATTGTCACGGACACGCTTCCCAAAACGACGCATAGTCACAAGCACACGTCGACAAACGCAATGCATGACACGCATGGGAGCGTGCCCAAGACGGAGTCGGCGCATCCGCATGCATCCACCAAGCCTGTTCATGACAGCAAAAGTCACGGGACGACGCATCCACAGCATCTATCTACTGAAACCATCCCTGACAGCAAACAGCATGATCAGGCCAAGACTTCAGGTCTGTTGAGCAACCTTGGCACATCTCACTTGCAAGTCGGCCCAAAGTCGACAACGCCACCGGGTCCCTTGGAGACCACCCAGGGTGTCAAGTCGCTCATCTCGTCTTTGGCAGAGAACCCCGTCTTGCCTTCCAAGCTGGTGTCATCCAAGATTCCGGCAGAGAGCGTTGTGCCGGTTGTGAAAGAATCAGGATCCGAGACGAACAAATCAGCCGTGCCTGTCGTGGTATCACACCTCGGCGGCTTTGGCTCAACAAAGCCGCACGAGTCGGGCGAATTCAAGCCCTCGACCGCCACGCTTCACAACAAACCCGGGCCGTCTGACAAGCCAGGCGAGGCAGCGCCCGGTGCGTCTGATCAGGTGGCCCCTGCCTATTCTGGTCACTCCGTGCCAGCAGTCTTGCCAGGTCACACCGGCACAGTGAAGTCTGCACCCCTGCCTGCAAAGACAAACGCACCAAAGTCGCCGGACGCGGAGCCAGTCATTGTGCCCATGTTGCCGCCCGTTCCAGCAACGAAAACGTCGCCTGGAACCCATGGACCCGCTTCGACACACGCGCCTGGTACTGGATCTGCTCCGTCTAAGCCTATCATGGAAGCGCCCATGCCAGAGTCCTCAACAGGGCCTGGCAAAGGTGTCATCTTGACGCTCCCCGTGCCAAACAAGCCGGCCACCGACGTCAAGCCGCAGCACTCGTCACCGCCGAAAGCCGCTTCGTCTGCGCCGCCGAAATCAGTCGTGAAGCCAGCACCGCAGCCAGAGACGCAGCCCGTGGTACCGCCCGTGGTGCCAACGAGTCCATCGCCGGCAAATAAGACAAGAGATGCAACGCAAGCACCACCTGCAGCCATCTCATCGACGCCGCCAAAGACAATTGTCCCCGTCTCTCAGAATCCTAATCATGATACACAGACGCACACCAAATCACCGCCACCTGCCTCGCATGTCGTGACTGTGCCTCATGCGCAAGCATCTACCGAGAGTCATAATACTGAACCATCGCACTGGCTGCCGCAAACTTTGGTCAGGGCGCCAACGCCGGTCGAACCGCCCGTCACGAGTCAGGCAGGTCCTGTCCGCACAGGCACAACCAACCGGCAAAAGACAGCCCCTGCGCCTGTTCCTGTGTCCAACAACCTGCCACAGGCCGTCTTGCCAGCCACGACGTTGGGCAATACGGAAGGCATGACTTTAGGCCAGGTGACGTTCAAAAACTCAATTCCATGGACGTTTGTCGCCTCGACGGCCATCACGCAAGCGCAGTTGACCAATTTCTTGCCGTCGTTGATTAATCAGGCCGTTTCAAATGCCAATGCGCACGTCAGGATGCTTGCAGCCGGTGCCGTTGTTGTGGGCGAGACATCAGCGCGGACGGTGGCAGAGGTCTGGGTGGATGCTAAAGTTGCAGCAGAGGTCGCCGCCGCCATTGCAGACGGCAATTCGGCATTCTACAACTCGATGGACATGTCGCTTTTGAGCCTCTCGCAGCAAGTGGACGCGTCCTTCCCATTCTTACCGAGCAAGACTGGCAAGAAGCCCGGATATGGATCCGCAGACAAACCGCCGCCGCTCAAGGTGAAGGGCAAAAATGCCGACAATGGCTACAATCGCGATGTGGGTCTTGCAGATACAAGCGGCAGTGCGACCCAAACAAGCGAAGAAACGCCATCGAGCAAGCCGAAGAAGGCTGTTGTCTTGGGCGTCGCAGCGCTCGTTTCTGCAGTCTCCTATCTCGGCATCATGTTCATCATCATGCGGCAAGTACGGCTGCGGCGCGCTAGACGCATACAATTGGCAGCCAACTCGAGTAGCGGACCGTCGCGATCGCATCTGAGCTCGTTGAGTATGCCTCGTTTCGGCAACCGCAACATGCGTGGTCTCACCATCTCTGCGCCGATCCGGTCAGAAAACTCACTCGGCATATGAGAAAGTTGCACAGGACAGTTCAGCATTCGGTTTCTTTGGCTTGCCAGCATCTATTCTTCTCACTACCTTATTACTATTTTTTGGTCCTTTTTGCCTTGGCGGCGTGACGACTTTTCTTTGAAGGCGGTCACAGCGATTTTCCTTCTTCATCTCAAGAGCCTAGCTGTCTTATAGAGGACACCGCTTCTCTAGAAGCTTCCATATCACCTTTTGAGAATACATCCTTAATCTTTCATCTTTTCTGCTTGCACCTGATTTGCCCATGCTTGTGTGCCCATCTGACTGATCCGAGACAAGCACCGATGAAAGGCGAAACGCTCCTCGTCACCCGTAAAGATGGACGAGTCCATCAGAGTATCCATGCTCAAACCCAGGTCGTCCATCATGGAGCGCATGGCACCATCGAGCGGCGTATCCGGGTCTGCCTTTTGACCGCCTTCAGGCGAGAAGATTTCCGCCATCGGCACCTCACTCGTGACAATCAGCTTTGTGCCATTCTCATAGAGCGAGTCGATGAGTGTAATGAGCCGGCGCGCGAGATCCTTCTCGTTCATGCTGAGCCGCGGAATATCTGTAATGATGAAGGCTGTGTACTGCCGTGCGAGCTCAAGGTAGTCGGCGGCACTCAGCGGTTGTCCGCAAATCTGTTGAAAGGTGAAGCGCGCTGCACCGCCACTCGCGAGAGGCACTTGGATCGGCCGGCCCCAGATCTTTTGTACTGTCGGCTTGGGTGGATGCTTGTCAAAGTCGCCGAGGCGCTTGAACCAGGTATCCGCGTGTGCTTCGGCTTCTTTTCCAAGGCCTGCGTGGTAGACATCCGACAGTAACTTGTCTGCTTTGCGATAGTCGGTGTGGCTATCCAGGCAGACAACGTCGAGTTTCGTTTCGAGCAGCTCGATACATGGCAAAAAGCTGACGCGCTGGATGCCACCTTGGTACAATTCCTTTGGCGCCCGGTTACTCGTCGTAAAGATGACCACCCCATGCTTGATGAGGGTAGCGAGCAACGTTCGCAGAATCATGGCCTGCTGTTAGCGTTGACAAGAAACTGCTGCGTCATACATCAACAATGTCTGTAACTTGAAACTCATCAAAGCACAAGACGGAGCTCTTCGTGGCAATCTCGGCTGCAATGAACGGAATCGCGTTGAATGCATTGCCTTGTTCCGCTTTGAGCTGATGCGCACGTTTGTGAATAGAGAGCATGAAGCTGTGGAAATGAACGCGCTGCTTCCGCTTCACGCTGCTTGGCAAGGCTTCGTAAAAGAGATCCATCAGCATCGTCTTGCCGCAGCCTACATCACCATGCAGATACATGCCTTTCACCTCTTTGATGGGCACTTCTGGCGTTTTTGGAGCTTGCACTTTCGGCCGTCCACCAAATAGATTCCGCAGACCGAGAACATCGACAATGTTGCCCTTGAAGTAATTGGCATCGCCGCCAACGCCGTCCTCGATTGGCGCCTTGCGATGCTCATCCACCTTGGGCGGCTCAACAACGGGGAACTGATGACTCTGCAAGTCCTTGTAGAGCCGCGTGATGGTCGCGTTGATAATCTTGCGCTGATGCGCGTCAGAATGTAGTAGGCCTTGCTCGCATCGGGCATCGTAGAGCTCGAGAGGGGATCTGTCCTTGTTCGAAGCTGTGCTACTGTATCGACAAGTCTCACAAGCAAAAGGTCGCCGAGGCAGCCATCTGCGCGTACAGACTCTTGACCGGAGCAGCATGCTGCGGCTGTCGAAGCTCAAATGGCACAAGTGAGCACTTGTGCGGTGTGGTGGTCGTCTCGCGATTTGTCGCGACATGTCAAAGCCGACGACGCACACCACCTCCAGAACAGATAGACGCTCGCAAGCATGTCCTGGGTCGCGACATTACAGCGCAAGCAAGTGTACGTGCTTGTTCTTACTGCCTCGATATGCTGACTCGTTTCACAGGCCGAAATCGTCCTTGCAAGTGACGGACCCGCCTGGGTTCAGCGCGACCTTGCATGGCGGCAAGGTGAGCTCAAGCAAGCGCTATTGACTCGGCTGACACGACTAGAAAGGCAAGCAGGTGGCTATTTCCGCACCATCAACATCAGTGGAAGACAGAGAAACGCTCATGGTGAAAAAGGCCTGGGATCTAGCGATCGCGCCGCTCAAGGCACTCCCCATGAGCGCCATCATGACTTACTTCTCCGGCTCATCGATCCAAATCTTTTCTGTCATGATGACAGCCTCGCTCTTCACAACGCCCATCAAGGTACTTGCCGCGAAACCAACCGAAGTCTTCAATCCGCTTGATACGCCCGGTACGCATAGTCGATTGACGCTACCCAAGGTCGTCTTTATCCTCGGTCAATTGCTCTCGATTGTGCTCGGCATGATCAAGCTGCAGTATATGGGTCTCTTGCCGACCACGACAAGTGACTGGCTTGCGTTCCAAACTTACGAACCGGTACCTGAATGGTCTACATATCTTTCATAACGTCATGCCTCGCTCTCTTCTCTCTCATTGTCACTACAAGTCAATCAAGTTGTCGCCAAGATGCGAGCCCAAGCCCGAAGTCGAGGTGTTGGGTCGCGTCTCGAGCGCGACAAAATTGTGGTATGGATTCCGACTTTGCTGAACTTGAGTGTCGGGTACATTATGGCCATGCGCCTTGTGTTGCTGGAGCACCTCTTGCGTAGACTGGCGCTTGAGACTCGGCCGTCCTTTGTTTTGTAATACAGGGCTGTCATGAAGCTTTTTCGTCTTTGCACTGCGAAGAAAGCTTGAAGGCGTCTTGTGATAGATGCTTGCCAAGGTGGCTAAATTGAGACAGAGCTCCTCCAAGGTGCGCGCGTCCAGCTTGTCTGAATCGAGCTCGATGGGCGCCTTGGTACCATGGATAATCTTCTTGGCTGCCGCTGGATCTGTACTCAGTAGTCGCCAGTACATGAAGCCTCGATCACGCAAATCCGGATTATCAGCCTCTTCCGTCGCCCAGCGCAAGACTTTCGGCACGAGCGCCTGACCTTTTGTCGGTCGTTGGATGAAGAGCTTGACGGTGGCGGTCAGGAGCGCGAGCTGGACATCGACCGGCTCATCTGCCAGCGTATAGATGAAATCATCGAGCAGCTTGTCGGCATTCTCGATGCGATGCGCGTATTCGCCAATAATCCAAATCATAGCCGCTTTCGCCTCGGGCTCATCGAGACTATCGAGATTATCGCACAAGACGGAGATGATTTGCTCATATTCGTTCGGATACTTGCGAAAAATGTCGCGAATGACGACCGTCACTTCCTGGATGACATAGGAGACTTTGCTTGCAATCAGATCAAGTAGGACGGTGATGCATTTCGAGGCCGCAACGGGGAGCTTGACGGCAAGGTGACCGATCGAGCGCACCGCCTTACGTACAAAGTCGACATCGATCTCGGTAGCATACTCTTGCAATTCTGCGAGGACGCGCGTGATGTTTTCGTTGCTTGCTAGTTTGACGATAATCTCAAGCTTGGCCATTTTGACATAGATGGGGTCATTGTATTTGCAAAAGAAGACTTCGACATGATTGCGCAAGACGGTTGGCGCTTTTTGAAGGATGAGCTCGATATTGCGCAACACCACAAACTGGACCTCGGGTCCTTTCGAGAGGAGTGTGATGAGTGGCGGGGACATTTTTTTGAGTAAAGTCTGGACTTCATCTGCATCGGCAATATACTCGGTCAAGTAGAAAAGTAGCTTGATGGCCGTCAGCACAACACTCGCATTCGCATGTTGCAGCCGTGGCGCCACACGCTCGGCAATGACCTCGGCATCACCAGGCGCTTGCGGGACAAAGGACATGAGCGCCTCGAGAATGTACGTCTGACTCCATTCAGAGCACTCATTCATGGCCGCCACGAGTTTTGTTGCTAGATGCGCATTGATGTTGAGTCGCATCGTCTCACTGCGATCACAGATATCCATGAGTGCCGCCAATGCATTGGCAATGACGGTTGAGTTGGCATCGCCGAGCATGTCGCGGAGTTGCCCAAGGAGGGGCGAATCATCCGCCACGAGGCGCTTATCATGCGCGTGCAGTTTCGCAACACAGACAGCTGCTGTCTTCCGTACATAGGGATCTGGGTCGCGCATGAGCACCTCTAGGGGTACCACCGTCGCTACGTTGATATCGCGGACGTGAATATAAGTCATTGTGCGCAGCGCAAGTGCTCGGACGAGTGGGTTCTCGTCTGCCATGTCGCGCACCAAACACGGCAGCGCTTGGACTGCGATATCTGGCTTGATGCGCGCATAGTTCATGAGATAGAGAAAGCACATCTTTTTTATTTCGAGGTTCGGTACCGACATGCATTGCAAGACATCGGCAAAGAGGGGCGACATGTCGTTGTTCATGGTCATGTTCGCGACGATCTTTTTCAAGACGATCCGCTTGCGTAGATGGTTCTTGTCCTTGCGTTCGGACGAGGCCGAGAGCTCGGCGCGCAGCTCTTGGACTAGCTCTGTTAGTCGCGTGCGGGTTTCGTGTCTTGTCACATACCCTGCCCGCGTTGGAAGAATTTTGAGTCGGATGAGCTCATCTTCGAAGTCGTTGTTTGGCAGCCAGTGTCGGCTCTGTCTCTCAGCGCATGTATCTGCCTCTGTCCTCCAGCTCGGAGTTGCTTGTGATTGTGATTGCGTTCGAGGTGATGGTCGCTGTCTCGATGATTTGTGCGATCAGATGGAAAACGAAAATCAGCAGCAACGATCAGAGAGACCGGCAAGGACAAGGGGAAAAGACTCTCTGCCCAGCTCAAACAGCTACATTACCAATCTAGTCATGTCACTCGTACAAGATCAAGCACAAGGCACTGAACAGCTTCCAAGGAATGATGCACAGAGTGCGCACATCTCAACTAGCAGGGAGCAAGTCTACGTCGAGTTCAGTGAAGGAGACTTCTCAGACGGCTCACAAGACGACAACGAGGACGCGAGTAGCGTGCAGTATACACAGTACGTCTTTTCAGAGAAGCACAAGTATCTCCCTCCACACGCCGACGCTCCTGGACACAACCAGGCACAGACAAGCACGCACGATGCAGGGGCGACGATTCACATCTCTGACGATGATGACGAGCAAGACGACGCAAGCGCGTGCAAGGCAAGGTAGATTTATTCCTGTGCTAGCTCATGGACAAGTACTGACGCGCTAGTCTGGCGCAGCGCAAGTCAGATAGTGATCCACCGACACGTAAACGCAGCGCTCTAGCCATGACGGCACCCCTTGCCTCGCCATCAGCAACACGTCCGCTCCCTTGGCTCTCGCGCAGCAGCAAGACAGAACAGCGCCATGCCACGGTAGGGGATCTTGCCTCGACACGCACAGCGCAGGCGACACCTTCTCAACTCCTCGCCAATCAAGAGCACGCGGCACAGGCATCGACGCATCAGAGTGCTTCATTCTTACGCAACACGGCACAGCAACGGATGCCTTTCCCGTTCAAGGGTGTCGGCGAGCGTCTTGTTGCACAGCAGGATGTTCAGCAGGATGCGCCCATGACGACGCAAGAGACGGTGCAAGCAAGTCTTCCTCCACCTATGGCAGTCAGTCAGGCATCAGCACTTCCTTCATCCCCCATCGCATCCGATATGCCCTCCTGTACTGCTCAGGATGAGTCTAGATCTGTGCAGCCATCTGCAAGCATTCAAGACAGGATCGCCGCAGAGGAAGCGTTCCAAGAGCGATGGATCAAGCAAGGGTGAGCAATCTGTCCAGCATAGCTAGAAGCGATCTCTAATGGAGCAGAACAGAGCTAGGAGAAGCGTGTGCACAATTCACAGAGGACCTCGTGCGCCTGCGAGAAGCCAAGTCACGCGTCTTGGCTCGACATCGGCAAGTGTACGTCGCGCAGCGTCAGAAGCTGGAGGCACGCGAGGCTGGCTTAACCCAGAAGCTCCGCAAGACGAAAGAGGAGTTGTCTAGTTTCCGCTGAGAAGAACGCAGTGCAAGTTGAGTAGATGCGTGCCCATGGCCATATGCATATGCATGGCCAGCTGCCCAAGTGGAGGACTGCTCTGGTGGTGTGGCGTCACGTGTCTTGACTGCCACAACAAACAACGACACCCACCAACAGCACCGGTCTCTCCTTTCCAGAACGGAATCTCATAGCCAAATCTACAGTCAAGAAGAGCTTTCTGCTCACTGACACTGCCAGTCTGACACGCGCCGCTGCTTTGACCTTACGCGAGACTGCGTCCAGGCGCAATTGTACCTATCGCTGCTGCTCACTTTCGGACTGCTAAATCAAAACACCCGCCTCCACAGCTCATGTCGTGGTCAAACGATGTCGGCGAGCATCATCGCTCGGTGTCGCCCGTGCAGACCAATGAAGTCGATCGCGAGTTGGCTGCTTATATGCAGCGTCAGGCGGATGAGCGGTACATGCACGGCACTCAGATGCAGCACCATCTTCAACAGCAGCACCAACAACAACAACAACATCAACAGTTGCAGCATGGCCAGCAGCAGTATCAACAGTACCAGCAATTGTCGCATCAACAGACACAGCAGCATGCACTTCAGCAGCTCCCTGTAGCCGAACACCAGCCGCAGCAACAGCAGCAACAGTCTCAGCCGCGGGTCCAAAGAGCAGCACAGGAAGTAGACCCGTCGCCACGCCAACGATTCCTCGAAAGCGCCATCAAGAAATTGTCACGTGCGCTCTTGCCACCTGATCAACAAGCTGCCGCCGCTGCAGGGTCGCCGGCCGTCAAGCGCGCTTCGGGCACAACGCGCCAGCCTTACAACACAAGTGCCACTGTTGCTGCAGCCCGTCGCGCAGCCGCTGCTGCCGCGGCCGCCGCTTCAGGTGAACCAGCCACGCAGTACACGACCACGCAGACGCTTCCGCCTGCCTCGGACTTGCATGGCCACAGTGATGCGTACGCGTCCGGTGGGTTTCAATTGGACCCGTTGATGGTGCAGGATGAGCAGTTGCATTTGGCACAACAGCAACAGGCTCAAGCGGAGGCGGCGTCGATGGAACGGTTGAGGCGTGCTAGTGAGGCGGCCTCGGCAGCTGAGACGACGCCCGTGACGGCTTCACAACAGGAGACGACTGACGCTACGGAGCATCAAGGCGAGAGCGCATCGCCGGCTGTGCCGTTACCAGAAAGGACAGCTGCTGCGACAACCACGACCTCGGGCAGAAAACCTGCTGCCAACAAGACGAAACCGCGTCGTCGGGCGACGGTTTCGCCTCCACAGGAACCTGTCGTTGCGCGTGAACCACGCCCCGTGCGTGCCGTGCGACTTCGATCGGCGCAGCGGAAGTATACAGCGGAGCCCTCGGATGAAGATGAAGATGCCGAAGCCGAAGACGTCTCTGATCCACGCTCCGCACAGGCTGGCGAGGCAGACGCTGACGGAGCTAATATCGAAGGAGCAGAGGAAGACGATGAGGAGGATGCGGAAGAGGAGGATGAAGAGGATTGGTCAGAAGCAGCCGAGGAAGACGACGACGATGAAGATTTTGTCCTTTCGAATCCTGGCGGCGGATCTAACGGCACACGGTCAAGCACAGGGAAACGTCGTCGCGGTCGCACAAGCAGCAATAGCACCGGTGGCACCGCCCTCAAGAAGCGCAACCCGGGCGATCCACCCCGCAAACGCGGTCGGCCACCTTTGCCCAAGACGCCGGCGCAGGAAGCCGCTTTGCGAGCAAGGGAAAGGAAACCGCCGCATGTGGATAAGGCGACGTGGGGTGCCTTGTTGGCTTTGGCAAGGCATGGACGGGCTTTGCAGATGCAGCAGCAAATGCAGCAGCAGCAACAGGGTCAACAGCAAGGACAGCAAGGGGAGCAAGGACAGGTTGCGCCATCTCAAGGAGACGGGCGAGATGAAGCTTCCGGCATGCAGCAGTAACCAATCGACCGTCATAGCATTCGATAAGCGGCATTGAGTCCAGTCAAATCACATTTTTCTACATGACCTGAGGTATTGCGTTTCGAGACTAGAGAGAGCTCCATGAGAATGCTTGGTAAAACAGAAAAAGTGATGCATTCGAAAAAGAGACTCTAGTTTCGGCGAGGTCCGCGACGGTCAATGACCTGGTTCTGTTTATCATTAGCACATGCATTCACCTTTTCGAACTAGAAAGCCTACCATTGTCACGGGCACAACGTTCGCCGAGATGTTGTCAAAGCCAAGCGACTTGATGAGGTCCTTGGTGGCCGGGTCGATCTCAAGCGGCTTGGCGGTGATGTCCAAAGCCGATACCTCCGGCACAAACTGGTCCTTGCGCTCACGCTCCTCCTCCTGAAGCTTGAAGGAGATACCACGGACAGGTCCGCGCTGAATACGCTTCATCAAGTGAGTCGTGTAGCCGGCAATCTTGTTGCGCAACCGCTTGGAAGAGATGATGGCAATCTCATCACAGATCTTCTTGTTTGTGTGGAAGTCGAGGGTGAGTTTCGGGTAGTACTTCTCGATGATGACGCGCGAGGCACGCTTTGTGGTCTTTGTACGGACGCTTCCCATGGTTGCTGTGTGTCTGTGTTGCTAACGTAGGTCCTCTGCCTTGCTGAATGTTCCTTGTGCCGGTCGCTGGGTGTTGCGGGTGTCTCTCTCTCTCCCTCTCTCCTTCTCTTGTTGAATTCTGTTTCTATTCCGTGACTGCTGATTTCAAATATTCTTGTGCGCAACACCACAAGACAACAGAATGCTACGGGCTACAGGCTACAGGCTACAGGCTACAGGCTACAGCTACATGAACAAGAGCCTAACATGCTAGCTTGTCTTGCTGAAGGTTGAACAGTAATCTATGTCATGGAAAGGAAACTGCGTCGTCTTCGCTGCCGCTGAACCTCGTAGAGACATCGCCATCTCATGATCAGCATCAGCTGCCGCAGGAGTTTATGACGGTAGTAGAGGAGATTGATCACCAAAATACCGATACTAGCAGTGCGGTCGCTTGGCGCGGACTGGGACAGGCACCGTTAGTGAAGAGGACATGTGTTTCTTTGCCACAACCACGTGGAGCGTAGCTAGAGCTCTCGTGCTGCTTAAACAGTCCAGCTATACAATCACTTCAGTCGATACCAATCATTAGACAGTGCCATGATGGGACTGTTGAGACTGCGCTCGTCTGTGTCGTCAGGACATTGGTTCCGGGTTCAACTGTGATTGCCGGAGCAGTGGCTCTGCCTTAGCATGCTGAAGCCCGGTCTGACTAAGATGTCAAAGAAGACCGTGGACGAAAGCGCAACGGCTGCGGCCGCTGGTCAGGGCCGCTTGCCATAGCTATGTAGAGTGTCTGACGCCGCCTGTACTCGAACGCCTTCTCCAGACCCCTCCTCAAGAAACACATTACACGGCAAGACAATGTTTGCGACAGCGTGCAGCAGGCGCTTGAGAGATACGGCCACGGCGGGCGAGCGGCGCAGGTCAAGCTCCAGCCAAGCTAGAAGCGACTCTTTCATTGGTCTTGAGACTGACCCGGCAGACAGCACTGTAGATAGGACGAATCAGACAGAGCCTGAGAATCCAGCATGAGCGCTGAAATCCGTTGACCACAGTGAGAGTCGTTTAGCTATAGCCGCACCACTGGGAGTCGCGGTCATCCTCAGCAGTAGCTGGTCTCAAATCGCTTGCACTTCGCCTAGCAAGCGAGCGCAATAGCCTGAATGAGAGTATCTCTTGTAGCAGCTTTCGCACGGATCAAGTACATGTGCGCATGTCCAGTCCTCGTAGCGCGTGTAAAGTGGTCATGTCGTCGTCGCGCGCGTCACTTTGAAATTTAGTCAGCACGCCGACCGCCACCCTCCATCACACTACCCAAACCTTCTCTTCATGGACGCCAAGATTGGCCAGCAACAACCAAAACTAGCCGCAGACGGTCGGCCAAAGCCATGCTGTTCGTTCGCCGAAGTTCTCGTCGAAAAAAATAGCTGACAATCAGGCATCTGTCTCGATGAAAAGCGTGTGCGCGACGAATGCATGTTTGAGTCTGAAGATGGCATGACAGCCTGCAAGGATCTCATCCAGAAGCACCGAGAGTGTATGGCTGGGTTTGGCTACAAAGTATAAACTAGGCCTAGTGCGAGGAAGGGTTCATGTACAGACACATTTTGGTTTTTAGCACAGCACCGGCATCTAATCATCTCTACTCCTCCCCAGGCAACTCTTGTGAACATAGTCTTCCATGACTACTTCTATGACCTGCTCCTGTATCATTCCCGAAGCTTTTTTGAGTGGTGAAATTGGTTGTACACGAGGCTAATCGTCATCCTCGACATGATTGTCATCAAAGGGTCCTGCTGCTTTCTTTATGGTCCAAGAAAGGATACACGCACACCTTACGGCACCAAGCCGAATTGCGAGAGGTACTCATACACCTTCGTTGTCTTGGCCGGATCAATCTTGAGCAATTGGCGCGCATTCTTCTTCGACAGAGCGCCGCCTGTTCGCCAAAGCTCGCGAATGATGGTCTCCTTGACAACCAGATAGGCCTTGGGTAGCATACGCAGGTTTGAACAAAGAGATTGTTCTTCGCGTGACAAGAGCTGGACGTCATTGGCTTGCGCGATGCCGACATGGGCACCCATATGCTTCTTTGCCTTTTCATCTGGCCGGTTGTAGCGTGAAGCGTTGTGGCCACCAAGTCCATTCGTACGCATGAGAAGGCGATGCGCCTTGTCCTTTTCATATTTCGGACCTTGTTCCATGGCGGTGAGACCGAGTCGACGCCATTCTTGAAGTTCGGCAATGCGTCTACGCAGATTGTGCTCATTCAAGAGACCTTCGACAAAGAGATCGTAATCGACGCTGCTCAAGAGTCTTGCAAAGGGTTTTGCACGCAAGACGAGATCTTTCTCTTCCTTCGTGCGCTTCTTCTCGGTCAGCTGATGCTTCTTGTACTCGAGCATGCCATGCTCGTATATCACGCGCTTTCGATCTGCACGGCGCGTGAGACGGCTATTGTAAATGTCGAGCATTGTCAATTTGAGTTGCACCTCGTCCTCATTGCCTTCCGCCAAGTCGGCATCAAATTCGAGATCCTTGACACTGACTTCTGCTTCATTCTCATACTCGTGCTCAAACTCGAGTCGGCCGGGCATGTAACCTTGCACTTCATGACAGGAGGGTGTACTCGTGATGGGCTTTGACTTGACGGGCGGTGGAATCTTTTGAATGGCTGCACGTGCCTCAATCCGCCGTCGCTTGCGTGCCTGAAACGCCTCGGCGTCATACTCAATCTGCACATCCAAGTCTGGCAAAGGATAGGTCCGGCTCTTGATGTACGTCTCGAGATAGTGTTTGTCGCATTCTTCTTTTGTGCGTCGGTTGCCGATATGTTCAGCGACATCGGCCCAGTTACCCAAGCCAAACCGTTCACTCCCCTGAAGCAGCAAGAGTTCTTCATCGCCACTCCAATCCGGCGTGAAGAGCGGCCGTTCAACCGGTGAGATCAGTCGATAGGCATGCCAAGGTTTGTGTTCCGAGTCGGGCTTGGCCTGACCCGAAGCGAAACACGTCACACACGCGTCCCAATCGGCACACGCTGCATCGGCGCAGTGGACGCGTACCGTTTTGCTGGAAAGCGCCGTACCACATAAATCGCAACTCGCCTCGTCATACTAGCGTGTTAGCAATGTGCGGTTAGTTTGTTGATAAGACGGACGATGGCAGACATGACGTCGACACCTGACACGACCCAATCAAGTGCCCGTCAAGGTCTGTTCTGGCAAAGATACAGCAAACGCTTGAGCCAAACGTTGGTGAAGCTGAATCTACTGCTTGCGACAGTCGATCCGAGGTCTGCGCAGGTAATGAACGGCCTGCTGCGTCCCCTTGCGATACTGCAGCTCGCTCTAAGACTCCCGCGTCTCTGGTTGTTGTGTCGTTGATGCAAATAGCCGAACTTTGCTTGCCCTAACCCTGCGAATGAACGACTGCGACCCTGACCATTGACCAGAGTTCCCTCGAATAGAGTAAGCAGCGTAAGCAGACACTCAATAGCATCATGCTGGCGCGCAACATCTTTAGCAAGGCAGCTAGGGCCAGCCGGGCCTTCAGCAGTGCATCGGTCGTTCGGTCAGAGGCCATCTTTGTCCAGTACGTGACCCATCCTTTACTTTCTATAACAAATGTGGACTAACTCTACAGCCGCAACACAAAGGACAACAATCCATCCGTCAAGTTTGCCTTTTCAAAGGAGAATGCAGCGCGTGCCGATCAAATCATGTCGCGCTACCCACCTGAATGGAAGAAAGCAGCCATCCTGCCATTGCTCGACCTCGGCCAGCGTCAACTCGGCTGGACGAGCATCAGCGTCATGAACGAGGTGGCCCGGCTCGTCGACGTGCCTCCCATGCGTGTGTATGAGTGTGCCACCTTCTACACCATGTTCAACCGCGAACCTGTCGGTAAATACTTTCTACAGCTCTGCACCACAACACCCTGCCAGCTCTGCGGCGCCGACAAGATTCTCGACACACTCAAGGAGACGCTTGGCGTCACGCCAGGTCATACGACTGAAGATGGACTCTTTACACTGGTTGAGGTGGAATGCGCCGGTTCGTGTGTCAATGCACCGACGCTCGCTGTCAATGACGACTACTACGAGGACTTGACGCCTGCTTCGACGTTGACGTTGATTGAGGCCCTGCGACGGGGTGAACGACCGCAGCCGGGTCCTGTCAGTGGACGCAAGAGTTGTGAACCTGCTGCTGGCTTGACGTCGCTCAAGGGTGAGCCTTGGAAGGCGGGTGACTTTGTTCGTGCGGATCTCTAGGTAGGCTTCTCTCCATGCGATCCCTTGCATTCCTAGTTTCAAAAAGAGATGAGCTATAGATGTGTGTCTGAGCCTTGAACAGAAATGCTACAGAGGTGAAATTACATGAGATACTTGGCAGGACTGTTGCAAATCAAGTTACAAAGAGAACCACTAGCGTTGTTAGCATGCATTCAAGTCATGTGACGGAAAAGAAGATGGGCTTACCCTTGTCGGTGCGGTCGAGCATGTTTTGGAAGACAGCCTCGCCTGCAATCTCCACCCACGTCCCCGCCGCTTCATCCTTCCATCGGATCCGAGACCAATCTCCCGAAAGCCGTTCCTTGAGTTTCTCACACAGCCTTTCAAAACTGATATCGTTCGGCACACGGATGGCGATCAAGTCATCCTCGAAATGGAGTTTGATTTTGAGCATCGAGGCGGTGGTGCTTTTCCCTGAACTCGACAAGCGACGTGAATAGGCGGTACTGACACTCGGTAAGGGTTGATGATTTGCCATCTGCTGCGCCTGGACTTGAGATAGGGACGCAGGCGGGGGTCCACCGCGTGACGAAGTACTAGTAGCGGAAGCCCGCGATAAAGTGGCACTCGGCCCACGATTATGACCGCGTGCAAACGTCTGGCTCTCTTGTCGCTCGTGACCCATACGTGCCAAGGCAGGTTGTACCACATATCCTCCTTGCTGGGGTTGTTGAGGCTGCTGTTGCTGTTGCGGCTGCTGTTGCTGCGGTGAAGCAGATCTCGCCGCCATAGCCGCCGGACTCGCACGCAACAACGGCTGGGGCATCATACTCGTCGGATTCACCGACTCGACATCGCCTTCGCGTGCTGCAAACAATTGCTGTACAAGCGAAGAACGCACAATATGCAACGGTAAGCGACAGAGTTCTTCAACATAGATGTGTAAATCTGCACGACGTTGTGCCGAGATGGTGTCATCGACATAGGTCAGCGGTCCTGGCATGAATGGCAAACTGCGCTGATCGCCTGTACGGCCTGCCTCGTCTGGAAACGCGTCAAGCAGCGCAATCTGGAAATCATAAAAGTCTTCATAGAAGCGACAGAGGTTTCGATGCCGGCCATCACTCATTTCGACGCGTACGAGGAACCAGTAGCGATCATCAGAAATGAGGAACTGGTCGACCGAGGCGCGCGCGACGACGAGTTCGGGTGTGCTTTTGCGGCGCGAGAGTTCATCTGGATTTGAGCTACTCGAGTAATCAGACCGACGCGCATCTGCCGTGGATGCCGTCTGTGGCGGCGTTTGCGACACAGTATCCATTGTTGGCTTGACATCAAAGTTGAAGCGACCGAGTGGGATACTTGCACTCTTGTACTCGGCCGCTTGCTTCTTCCATTCTTCCACTTTAGGCACAGCAGCCGCTTTCGCAGCGAGCTCGTCTTGGTCCGAGATACTCTTGCCCGTCACCAAATCGCGAATCTCAACAAACGCAACAGGGATGAGGCCAGGTCCCCCGAGTCGACCGATCGGTTTCGCCACAAACCACTCATGGTTGGACTGCGCAATGATGATGATGGCCTCGCCGGCGGTGGCATTCAGCTCATCTGGCCGTTCAGCAACAAAATCGTATTGCACAACGCCATAGAGCGGTGACGCTTTGCTTTTACTGCTCGCTTGACGTGTATGACCCCTTTCTTGTTGTTGTGCGCTGCGGCCTTGTATGACTTGTTGCGCCTGAGACTGTACCGCCGGCCGCGCAGACACGTTTGCGCCCGCACTCGCGCCAGAGAGATGTTGCGCCTGCATGCCGCGTGTCAAACCATCGACACCGTCCTCACCATATCCAGAATCACGCAAGCTGCTCGTGCGTCTGTCCACAGGATTTGCGCGCGCAGTGGCCGTCGTCATCGCTGAAGTCCGCTGCTGCGCCGGTGGTTCTGTTGCCGAGATGCGCGTCGCCGAGACAGAGCCTGCACCACTGTCGCGCGCCTGTCTCCCCAAGACTTGAAAATATTGCGCCGGCACAAGGCCGCGTTGTCCTGTGGCTGGATTACAAGCATCAAACCAGTTTGGATCTTCTAGGCCGTGTGCGCCGCCGCCGACGACATGAAAGAAGTCACCTGTTTGAAAGGAAAGCTCGACGTCGGCTTGGCGTTGATAGTCGTAGAGGGCCTTGATGACGGCTTTGGGCGCTTCGATAGCAACAGGCGCTTTAGCAGGTCGTGTGGGTGGTGATTTACGATGCGATGTGCCATTATCCTTTTGAAGGCTGCGTCTGAGTTTCTGCATCGCGGGAGGGAAGCGTCAGTTCAGTGTTGATGAGATTCGTTTTGCGCTTCTTGGCAGCTTGATGGTTGGAGACTTGTCTAGCTTGTACAGATGATGATGGGTTGTGTCTTGATGATGTTTTGTCTTTGTTCTCTTGGGTGGTTGCGCCGAGTGGAAGCGAAGAGGAGCAGCAGGAGCAGCAGCAGACTGGTGGCTGGACACAGACCCTCTCTCTCTCCCTCTCTCTCTCTCTCTCTCTCTCTCTCTCTGCCCTCTTGCGATCAAAGGGCCGTGCAAGTTGCAACAGCTGACTCAAGGGAAAGAAGCTGCTGCTCTACACAGCGCATCAGCTGCAGTACTGATGGACTGAATGGCTCAGAGCTGACTATGAGCCATGAACTGCGGCAGATGCTAATTCCGGAACAAACGTCGCCAGAATGCTGCCTACTGCTCAGTGCTCCCGGCTCCGTGCCCATGCCAAGACGACACGACGATGCTGCCTCACATGCTTAATTATGTGGTAAAGAGGTAGAGACTCTAGAGAGTGGCCACTTGACTTGGCAAACAGGCCAGTCAAGATGACAGCGCATTCAGGGGCACTTTGCCCATGCGAGATGACTGGACAGTGGATACTCAGGAGTGACTCAGCCTCGAGATGATTGCTGGAGTAGGTGGTACTGCAGGCGTATCTGATACGACGTCAAAATACAACCTCACTCGTTGACGCCTGGAGGGCCGCGACTGGGTCCCCTCTGTCACTCCGGATCCGTGGTAGGAACGTGGGAACTGTCCACCTGGGCACGACCATCATCCTTCAGTAAGAAGACTCTTTTCAAGCTGCGTGTGCTCAACGCTACTTTGAAACTGCGTACACGCGACAGTCTTGCGAAGCTCGACCTGTGCAAATGTGAGTTGTGCAGCGAGACTGCTCATGCATCTCGCCTGAATCAAGCATGTCTTGATGCGAAATGGATGCTATTTGAGAGCAAGGCCTCAATGTTTGACTGGACATACGCGTCCCGAGCTTGAGCTCGAGGTCTACAGGCTATGGCTGAAGATAGCCCTCTGCTGCATCCTGCATCTTCATAGACGTCATAGAGCCTCGCACATCGATTTCCGAGGTCTCATTCACTAGTATTGCCCTGTCTAGCTTACCTAGGTAGCCTAGCCTACATCTACATCTACATCTACAAGTAGTCTCGCAACTCTGATCCACTTGTCGATCGCTTGCACCTGTAGACTGCTGCTCCCAAGCTAGTCGCTAGGCCCAGGTGAAAGACCGACGCGCTCGCGATCGTTGATTCGCCTTGTCTGCCTTCGTGACGGCGCGCTGACCAAGGCACACCACCACAACCAACCACCCACAAGCAACAAGCCGCCGTCTCTGTTTCCCGCCCAGATAGCCTCCATTGCCTTCAAGTCTATCTGAGGCACACTTTTACACAGAGTGCCCTTTGCAAATACCAAACAAAATCCGCTCAATTTAGCGCAGACCCGATTTGACATTCCGACCTCTCCAAATTGCTTCTTCCGCGCTCGCTCATTCCTTCTTTGACGCGTCTTTCTATCTCTCATCCAAGCGCAGCATCAAGCTATTTCACAATAGATCATGTCGTGGAACTCATTGACCGCGAAGCTCAAAAATACCCGTCTCGACAAAGACGCCGGTCCCAAACCACTCCCGACAGCAGCAACGCCCGTCCCCTCTCAACAACAACAGCAACAGACAATCGACTCGTCTACTCTCAAGCCAGGTCTTTTGACGTTGACTGTGTCTGAAGCAAAAGGGTTGCGCCTGCCGCCAGGGTACATGGCACCGAATGCGCCGGCGGTGAATCGACATGCACGGAACGATTCATCGCGCGCGAGTCGGTCGAATGCCTGGTGGTTGCCGTACTTGCTCGTCGAGTGTGACAAGAATGAGGTCTTGATTGACTGTCTGAGTACAGGCTCAACACTCGAGAATCCTCGATGGGACTATAAGACGACGTTGTAAGTGGCCGCGCTTGGACAAACTTGTCAAGAACGGGGGGCTAACAAGCATAGTGACATTTCACGATTCAGTCAACTCTCCTTTGGCATCTATCTGCGGCAAAACAAGAATTCGAACCGTGATCCGACCTCTTCAGACATCTTCCTCGGCGGTGCCAAGGTTGTGCCAAACTTTGTCGATGGCAAGTTGACGCAAGAGTGGCACGCGCTCTCAGGCGGTTCTGGCCAGATTCACGCAAGTGTCCTCTATCAAGCCAATCAAAAGGGCAATCTCACCATTGACGCGTTTGATTTGCTCAAGGTCGTTGGCAAAGGTTCCTTTGGCAAAGTGATGCAGGTGCGTAAGAAAGACACCTGTCGCATCTACGCCCTCAAGACGATCCGCAAACTGCACATTGTTTCACGCAGTGAGGTCAATCATACCTTGGCTGAACGGACGGTGTTGGCTCAAATCAACAATCCCTTCATCGTGCCGCTCAAGTTCTCCTTTCAAAGCCCTGAAAAGCTCTACCTCGTGCTCGCCTTTGTCAACGGCGGCGAACTCTTCCACCATCTCCAACGCGAGGGCAAGTTCTCCGTCTGGCGCAGCAAGTTCTACGCCGCCGAGCTGTTGTGTGCGCTCGAATGTCTTCACGGTTTCAATGTCATCTATCGCGACCTCAAGCCCGAAAACATCTTGCTCGACTATACAGGTCATATAGCCCTTTGCGATTTCGGGCTCTGTAAGCTCAATATGGCTGAAAAGGACAAGACCAATACATTTTGCGGCACGCCTGAATACTTGGCACCGGAATTGCTCCTGGGACAAGGGTACACCAAATCTGTCGATTGGTGGACCTTGGGCGTCTTGCTCTATGAGATGATGACGGGACTGCCCCCATTTTACGATGAGAATGTGCAAGAAATGTATCGCAAGATTCTCGAAGATCCTTTACGCTTTCCCGAGGATATTGACAAGGACGCACGGACGTTGCTGACGGGTTTGCTCATGCGTGATCCAGTCAGACGGATGGGTACACAAGGACCTGCGGAAATCAAGGCACACCCGTTCTTCAAGGATATTGACTGGCGCAAGCTCATGGCCAAAAAGTATCAACCACCCTTCAAGCCGAGTGTCGAAAGTGCCGTCGACACGAGCAACTTTGATCAGGAATTCACGAGTGAAGTACCGATGGATTCCGTTGTTGCGGATTCACACTTGTCGGAAACAGTGCAGCGCAAGTTTGAGAATTGGTCGTACAATGCCACGAGTACGTTGCAACAAGGTGGCGCATCCGTGTTGGATCGGGGCATGGCGCCTGGATCGTTTATGGGGTAGACGACACGTTTGAATCATCTCTGCGTTGTGATTTGAGTCATTTGACAGCTTTAGCCTTCTAGGACGTGTCTTTTTTTTGCATCCATCTCATTCGTCTGCAGCCTACTTCCTCTTGTGATGCATGTATCCTCTGCTCTGCTCAAAAGTGATCTTCTTTCCAATACTCGGCATCGTGATTGACGGTGACATCTGCCTCCGTCCCGAGTTCACGCTGCCATTGCACAAAGCCACCCTCGAGAATATAGATTTGTGGGCCTTTGTCCGTCTCGCCTGCAAGACGTCGTGCTTCTTGATACATGTTGGCCGCTTGTCGTTAGTCCTACTTGACTCATCAGGAAGACCTCGGAACGAACCTTTTGGCCCACGTTGCTGTGAGAGTGAACAGTGAAAGACAATCTTGTCCTTATCCTTGTTGTCTGCAATCTGCCAGTATGAGCATTCATCTCTCTCGCCATCCTTTAGAAGCAGAGCGAGCTTACCACTTTAGAGACTTGGTTACTGAATTGCGCAGAAGGTATATGCGCATGGCCCTTGATGGCACCACCGGCATAGTCATCATCGCGTACATCAATCACGGCGACCGATTCCTTCTCGCGAAGCCATTGAGCGAGTTCGAGCGGCTGGACACGTTTTGGAGCAGAGGTCATGAGGAGACGACGAGCTAGTAGAGTAGTAATGGTAGCAATAGATTGAGCGAGGACAGCGAGGATAGCTAGATGTAGAGCTCGAGCTTGAGCAGTGGTCGAGTAATGGCGCAATGGAGCGAGAGGGTGGTGTCACAGCCCTGGAGCGCGATCAAGCGACTTGAAGCAAGGCACCGCTGCCGCCGCAACACGAATCTGGAAACACGCGCAAATATCAACAAACCAAGCAAAAAACGCGAGACAAAGCAAGCGTCAGACCTGCAGCTGCTAGACAATCGTTCCTGCTAAACGCTCAACTGACATTTTGAATTACCGATCAACGACCGCGACTTCTAGATCTACGACAATATGAGCGACGAAGCATCGTATGATCCTCAGCTTCGCGCGCGCAACAACAGAAATGCTAATACCGCTAGCTGGAAAGAGGCCTTTTCTCTATTCGACAAGGTACACGCTCTTCTAAACGACCTTCTCGAGTACCATCACTGACGCGTCTGATTTTAGCGTGGTAACGGCACTGTCGCCAAAGACGCCGTTGGCGACCTCTTGCGCGCCATTGGCCAAAACCCAACACAAGCCGAAGTGGCCGATATCGAAGATGGCTTGCGCGGCGACGAGGTCGATTACCCTGCCTTTCTTAAGATCGTGCAGCGGCCGGATGGCTTTAGGTCGCCTCCAGAGCATGCTGACCTTGTGCGAGGCTTTCAAGTATTTGACAAGGACAATACAGGGTATATTGGCGTGGGTGAAATGCTCTATGGTAAGGCCGCTTCCTATTCAACTTCCATCGGAGGACAGGCAAACTGACAATGGCAGTTTTGACGAACCTTGGTGAACGCATGTCAGAGAGCGATGTCAACGAACTGTTGAAGGGCGTCGAGACAAAAGACGGCACAGTCAACTATAACGGTAAGCAGATCAGTCCAGGGGCCTTGCTCTGCAGGAGAGAGAGAGGCAGATGAACGTGAACTAACGAGGCTAGACTTTGTGCACATGATTCTATCCAATTAAGGGGCCGGTCTAGGCTAGTGGAACTAGATGTGAAGAGAGATAGGATGCGTGAAGCTGTGCTCATTCCCAAGCTACTTGGCTAGCCCGAGTGATGATGATGATGATGATGATGATGATGATGATGAGTTGCTTATGCAGCACCGGGGAAGCAACTTGATACGTGTGGGTCCCGCCGCTCGAGCCGGACTTCTGCCCCAGCCAGCGCCCAGACCACAAGCAACAAGCAACGCACGAACACACCCACCGCTCGCCAAGCACAACTCAAGCTTGAAGTAGGCCATCAAGACAGGACCGCATCAACGCTTGGGGCTCGGTCAAGCTCGTCAAGAGTCACTGCGGGCTCATAGCTCTTTAAAACTGGGCTTCCCTGCATCGAAAGGGATCCCTTTTGAACGTCCTTGCCTATCCCGCAGTCTTGTCTGTTCAGCGTAGCGCGCTTCGAGCCTGTCCAAGTCGACGGATTCAGACTCGAGAGCATGCCCGAAACAGGCGCATCCGAGCAGGCTGCTGCCTCGCTCGACGCTAGCGGAGCACAACAAGGCAGATCGCCCACGATGACAAACAGTAATGCTGCCAGCAACGTTTCAGCCGAGCCGCAGGCGACCTCGCAAAGCTCAGGTGTGCAGGGCAAAAACGAAGATCCCAGTCCAACCATCAAGACAAAGGACGAGCCTGCGACACTTGAGACCGACGTTGCACCAGCCGCTTCAGCGACGACATCGACTGCGCTTGCGCCTACAGGAAGTGGTTCGCCCGCTACAAACGGCGCTACAGGACCAATGGACGATGCAAGCGCGGAAGCAGCCGCTGCCGCAACACGCCGTATTCAACGCGCATCACGCGCATGCGAGGTCCGTGCTTGTCCCACCCTCTCCAAACGCCTAGAGACTAACCCTCTTTAGATTTGTCATTCACGAAAAGTGCGCTGTGATGCATCCACGCTCGGCGTTCCTTGCACCAACTGTCAAGCGTTTGGGTTTGAATGCAAGATCCCTACTGCCGGTCGAAAGAAGAAAGGAACAAAACAACAGGCGCCGCCGGGTCAGTCTGTAGGCCAAGCGGGTACGGATGCGCAAGAGGGCGCAGCAGGTACTGAGTCTGCATCACCGGCTGCCGATCGACACCGGACGCCATCTACCGCTGTTGACCGTGGAGACTTGTCGCGTCCCAGCGTCACGCGTGAAGGATCTAGCCTTTCTGCCACTGAGCGACCGGATCCTACGAAAATGTACATTGACTTTATCGATCATGATCTCACGCAACAAGCGATCCCAGACAACGGACGCGTCGCCTATCTCGGCGAGTCTTCCAACTTGAGCTTCATTGTCAAACGACGCGCCATGAATGACGCCGACAAGGAGATTTATCATTATCCAATTCCAGACGTCTTTCGTGACGAACCAGCCACGAAGCTCAACATTTTGGATGCAGACGAGGTCGAGGCGCTCAAAACGCGCGGCGCATTTTTGCTGCCACCGCGGGATGTCTGTGATGATCTCGTCGAGACTTACTTTTCAAAGATTGCACCCCAGATCCCAGTCGTCAACAAGACGCAATTCATGCAGCAGTACCATAACGCTACCGAGCCGCCGCCACTGTTGCTGTTGCAAGTCATTTTTTTGGCAGCCAGTCGCGTCAGCAAGAACCCGGCCCTCGTCGATCAAGAAACCGGTACGACCAACAATGCGAGTATGACCTTTTGGAAACGTGCCAAGGCGTTGTACGATGCCGACTATGAAGATGACAAGGTCGTTGTCATTCAAGCGCTCTTGCTGCTTAGTTGGTGGTGGGAAGGTCCGGAAGATGTCACGCGCAACGTCTGGTACTGGATCGGAACGGCCATTCGTGTTGCCCAAGGGATTGGCATGCATCGTTCTGTTGTCAAGAGCAAGATGAGTGTGCTTCAAAAACGTACCTGGCGGCGTATCTGGTGGACTTGCTTTGCACAAGATCGACGGGTCGCTGCATCGCTGGGTCGACCCATGTGCATCAATGTCGAAGACTCGGATATGGAAATGCTGACGGAAGAAGATTTTATTGAGGAAGAGGTGGCACCGGGTCAAGCCTTGCAATACCCGCCGAACCGCAACCACGTCCTCTACTTTATCCAAAGTGTCAAACTCACCGAAATCATGGGCGTCGTGCTTTCACGACAATACTCGGCCGCCTCGCGCAAAGCAATGCAGTTGCAAAGTCTCGATCTGACGCATTCTGATATGGCGCTTGCCAACTGGCTCATGAGCCTGCCACCGGAGATGCAGTACCACTGTACCAAGAATGCCCAAAAGCAAAACTTTTGGGCAGCCTTCTTGCATATGACGTACTATACCGTGCTCTGCCTGTTGCATCGGCCGCATATGAAGTCTTCCGTTCGGCCGGATGCTGCACCGACCACCTACCCGTCTCGCAACATTGCCTTTACGGCTGCCAACATGATTACGCGCATTCTTGAAGATGTGGTGCATTATGGCAACTTGGAGATTTTGCCCTCCTTCAGTACCTATGCCATCTTTTCAGCCATGATTTTCCACTCCTTTGAGATTCGCTCACAGAATCCAGTTGTGCGCGATGCGGCGCATCGAAAACTCCAGTTTTGTTCAAAAAGCCTGCGTGACTTGTCGAAAGTCTGGCTCGTGGCAAGTTCGATTGTCGTGCTCTTCGAGGCGATTGGCGAAAGCAAAGTCTTGCAAGACCGTCTTCAGAAATCCGCCTTGCAAGCCGCTTCCTCGACCAATCTGACGCAAAATGCACTCGAGACGCGCAAGAAGCAAGCGATGGAGGCCATCAGCGAGTCACGGAATCTCGCCAATTTACGTGCGTCGACGCTCGGATCACCAGACTCGGCGTTTGCGTCGCCCAAGACGGCGCTCAAGCGTAATGCCGACACGATGCTCGGTGCGTCTTTTGCTCAACAAGCGGCACAAGATCCAACGGCAGCCTTGCAACACGCACATGGTCCTGCACAACAACAACAGCAGCAGCAACAGTATGGGCATCTCGCAGGTGCTGCGACGCCGCCTGAATTCTTCTTTTCGACGCAGCAATCCATCCCGCATACGTTTTTCGAATCTTACCAGCCGATGGATCTCTTCCCACAGGAAGCGCTCGGTATCAAGCAGCGTCAACAGCAGCAGCAACGTGAACAACAGCAGCAGCAGCAGCAGCAGCAAAAACAAAACGCAACATCGCCTATGGATATGCCAGCGCCCTCTGCGATTCCGGGTCAACTTGGACTCGGTCAACCGTCGTCGAGCGCCAACAGCGATCGTCAATCGCCGTTGAGTACAGGGATCGGTGGTGACTATTGGAATCCAGTGCCGTTTGCCAGTCAAGGGGATTTGGACTTTGATGCCATGGCGCAAGGTGAAGGGTTACATTATCCGGAGTCGTCGGCGTCAGATGAGGGATCGCGGCCGGGTGCGCCGGAGAGTTTGAATATTCATGATTGGTACTCGTTCTTGGGACTTGTGTGAGGGTCACGGGCTGACATTTGGTGGGTCCATAGTGTGCAGTATTGCTAGGCGTCCATTGATCTACAAATGCAAATATACTTTTAGTCAGGTTTGGCAGGGCTCCCGACTGGAGGCCATCTCGTCAACATCTCCTCACGTGAAAATGCTCCCACACCACTGCACCAACTGACTGCAGACTGAAAGTCAAGTCTTGCCAGTAAGTTGCTAAGGCCCCTGCCAAAAGCTCTGTCATCTTTGCTACCCTTGCTGCTAGGGTCATGTCAGTGACAAGTGGAGACCTACAGCATGAGATGCTTCTCAGTGTGCTGAAAGACGCGCTGTATACTGCTTCACCGCCGCTGCCGCTCGATACAACGGCTACCATCCTAGATGTCGGCACAGGCACCGGTCGTTGGGCGGTCGATATGGCACGTCGGCATCCTCAAGCCCGCGTCTATGGCATTGATCTGCGGCAAGTCGACGTCAACCCTGCTACGGCTGCAGCTGGCTGTCCCCCGCTCCCTGCCAATGTCGTCTTTGAGACGGTCAATGTCATGGATGGGTTTCCATTTAATACAGGGACGTTTGACTTTGTACATTCACGGCTCTTGGTGGGTGGTATTACCAATTGGTCAAGTTATCTCGCCAACTTGTTTCGCGTGACGCGGCGAGGCGGCCGTGTTGAGTGTATCGAGGTGGAACTCATGCCGATCTCCAAGACTGGCAAACGGTCACCTGCCATTACCGCTTGGACAGCGCTTGCGTCCAAATTGCTCGAAAAGCAAGGTCTTGAGCCTGGCTGTGCTTGTACACTCAAACAACGTATGGAAGCAGCTGGCTTCGAGCCTGTTCAGGAAACAATTGAGGACGTGCCAGTCGGAACATGGCCCGAGACGGTTGAACAACAAAAAGTCGGCCGCCTGGCACTTGAATTTGATGAGCACATGGTCGCCTGGATGACAGACTCACTCACGGAGCATGAGCTGCTCTCAAAAGAGGAAGCGTCCAAGATGTCTGAACAAGTCATGGCAGAGTACCAAGACGGAACGCTTGCATTGTGCCTGCGTTGGCATTTCTGCGCAGGTAGTAAGCCACTCTAAGGGTATGCACGATGTAAACCGCAAGAATATGCATATGAATGCTTGTAAGGTCTATAGATTACAAGAGCTTCTGCCTCATGCCATGTATGCAGCCTATGCAGCGTTTGAATCAAGCGCGTAGACGATCCATGCCGAATTTGCGCACATCTCGATTCACAATGCCTGCAATGCCAAAAGCCGGCAGGATGCGCAAGATACGCGCCGCAGTCGACTTCCAGTAGCCGTCTTTGACATTCTGTAGGCGACTCGCAAAGCTTACTTCTTTACCCGATCGATTGTAAATGTCGAGGCCCATCAGATGCATGGGCGTTGAAAGAAGCTGCATGGCACAGGGCACAGTCAGTTGTGCAACATTGAGGCCGATCCAAGGCGCAATCAGAGATGGCACATTGAAGCTCGCAAAGACGGTTAGCGAGTCGCGTGCTGAGAACAAGACAAGCGAAGCAAGAGGTAGAGCGCGTGGCTGCCCGAGCCCAAAGAGTTTTGCGTAACGGGTATCCTTGTAAACGCAGGCGGAAAGGTTGACAGCCGTGGTGGCGGCAAACTTGCCAAAGCTGTTCGACTGCTTGGACCAGTCCAAGGTGGCGTGCGTTTGGACGGTATCAAAGACATTGGCGGTCGCATAGGTGGCGAAATAGACGCCGTAAAGTAGTAAAAAGGGGAGTGACGTCAAGAAGCGCGCTGGGGAGCGTAATAGCTGACCTGAGCTCGTACGCATGCTCTGTAAGATGGAAGCAGACCGTCCACTTGTAGCTTCAATGATACTTCGATCAATGATGGAAATGAGCGGTGAAACGGCAGCGGAAGCAGCGGCGGCGGCGAGCAGATCGACCGCCAAGCGTGAGGGGATCTGGTTGGCATGCGCCTGTTGGTATTCAGGCATCGGTTCTTTGAGCTTGGAAGTCTATTCTGTCCATGGGCCGTGCTCTGTTTCTCTCGTCTATACAAGGAGATGCAATTGCAGTAAGCTTGGAAGCTGGTCGAGGGTCTAACTGATCTTGAGTTGCTCGAGGAGAGTAGAAGGAGTAAGCCGCATCACGTGCAAGCAACTTCCAACCTTATAACCTATAGAGGTTCCCAGGGTTGGAACACACAAACAATACACATCATCGTCAACCTTACTTCCTTGTAGAAGCGCCACTTTCAATCAATCTCGCGCAAGGTCTACAGATAGGCAGCGCGGTGACAGCTATATCAATACACTCTGCTTGCTTGAAGAAAGCGACAACGACCTTTTGAAAATGGATGAGGAATACGACGTCATTGTACTCGGCACGGGCCTGACGGAATGTGTGCTGTCTGGCTTGCTCAGTGTCGAAGGCAAGAAGGTCCTTCACATGGTAGGTGCTTAAAACTGCTATATCGTATTGGCTGACAATTGTAGGACCGCAACGATTACTATGGAGCGCACGTTCTTCTGCTTCAGACGCGAAGGCCCCACTAACAAAGCAGTGAAAGCGCCAGTCTCAACTTGACGCAGACGTTTGCCAAGTTCCGCAAGGGCGAAGCACCACCTACAAAGCTCGGCCGGGATCGTGATTGGGCGATTGATCTTGTTCCCAAGTTTCTCATGGCCAATGGCGAATTGACCAACATGCTCGTGGTAGGTTCCGTTCCGCCTCTGAAGATTGGCACTGACGCGCGTAGCACACGGATGTGACGCGGTACCTCGAATTTAAGCAAATCTCCGGCTCCTACGTCTATCGCGATGGTCGGATCGCCAAGGTTCCCGCTACCGAAATGGAAGCTGTGCGTTCGTCCCTCATGGGCATCTTTGAGAAGCGCCGCATGAAGAAGTTTCTTGAGTTCATTGGTTCGTACAAGGAAGACGACAGTGCCACGCACCAAGGCCTCAAGCTTGACAGCAACAAGATGGCCGAAGTTTACTACAAGTTTGGCCTTGAGAAGGGAACACAGGACTTTATTGGCCACGCCATGGCCTTGCACCTCGATGACGCCTACTTGCAGCAGCCCGCACGGGAAACCTACAAGCGCATCTTGCTCTATCTCAACTCGGTCGCTCGCTATGGCAAATCGCCCTACCTGTACCCCATGTACGGTCTCGGCGAGTTGCCGCAAGGTTTCGCCCGTCTGTCGGCCATTTACGGCGGCACCTACATGCTCGACAAGCAGATTGACGAAATTGTGTATGAGGATGGCAAAGCCGTTGGCGTCAAGAGTGGCGGCGAAACAGCCCGCGCCAAGAAGATTATCGGTGATCCTTCTTACTTCCCGGACAAGGTCAAAAAGGTCGGTCGTGTCATTCGCACGACGTGTCTCTTGACGCATCCGATTCCCAACACGGACAATGTCGACTCGGTGCAAATCATCATCCCGCAGAACCAGATTGGTCGTAAACACGATATCTACGTCGCCTTGGTCAGCGCTACGCACCATGTTTGTTCCGAGGGTCACTCCCTGGCCGTTGTCTCGACGATGGTCGAGACGGACAACCCACAGGAAGAGATCCGTCCCGGCCTCAACCTGCTCGGCCCCATTCTTGACTCGTTCACCAACATTAGCGATCTCTATGAACCAACAACGCATGGCGAGGACAATGTCTTTGTGTCGCGCTCGTATGACGCCACGTCGCACTTTGAAACAACCACAGATGATGTCAACCGGATCTATCAAGAGATGGAGGGCAAGCCGCTTGTTTTGAAGCAGAGGTCAACGCAGGCTGAGGAGGAGAACTTTAACGTAGCCGTTTGATGCTGTAGTCTTGTCTTCGTGGTCTCGTACATTCATTTGCAGTACGCTTTCAGCTTGACTACGGAGAGGACTGTGATTCAGAGAGATGCTTGAGGTTTCAGTTGGAAAAGCCAAACAGGCGGTGTAGATTTGCTAGAAATATGTGCACTTTTGCTCCAGCGCGTGGAAGAACGCAGACGGCTTGCGGTTCTGCTTTGTGACCTCAGGAAAGCATTTTGGCCATAGGATATGCTCTTGGCAGCATAGCTGAGCGAAGCCTAGCCAACAAGCTTGGAACGGGGATGGAAGGCTTGACTGAACGTTCGTTGCGTCGATTGGCACCGCCGCATGCTTTGATCATCGCTTGACGGCCGTGACACTGCAGTAAAAAGAGCCAATTTGCTCAATGAGCGGCTCACTTTGCCAAGCCATCGAGGCGACCCGATCACGAAGGAAATGCGTCGGTCGGAAGGAAATCATGAGAAACTTGCCACCGCGCACCAATACACGGGCTGCCTCTTCAATCTCTTGTGCACAATTGCGCTTCACCTCTTCGGGAGGGTCCCAGAGCGAACACCCATCCAGCATGGCGTCCATCGTGCCTTTATCGATACACACGTCAAAGGTGGCATCGCCATAAAGATCCAACTTGCGAATGTCCTGCACCGTCCAGCGCATCTCCGGCTTGTCTGCATGACGGGCTTGCATCAGCTCGATACATTTCGGTGCGAAATCAATCGAGGTGACGTGTTTATAGCCACTGCGCCAGAGTTCTTCAGACAGCGTCGACGTGCCACAGCCAAGCACGAGAATCTTGGACTCTGGTGTGAGATGCGGTGTCAGGACGGGTGCAATTTCAGAAAAGGTTTTGAACCAGTCATAGCCTTCTGCATCTTGATTTTCGTAGCGGTCATCCCAGTAAGCGGGTTTAGCCAGGTCTTGCGCCTCTGTCAGCGATGCGTCTGTGCGTGACATGGACGCATAAGTCTTTTGAGCTAGTGCGATAGCAAAAGCGCGATCGATGAACCTGGTACAAGACTACAAGTAGAGCGTGGTCGGTGTCAGGTCGCACTCGGCATCAACTTCCGGCAACATTCAACAATTTATTGACCAAGGAACCAAGTCTACTTCAAACCAACAAACCTCGTTTCATGAAGCCAGCCTGCCTTTCAAGAGACTCTCCTGTGATTACCATCGAATCGATCGAAGTGTAGTCTTTCAGCAGCGCGCGCTCGTTCAACGCGCCTCCTTGTTTCGTCAAGCTCTCTTTTATTTTTGCGATGGCGGCCGTCTTTTCCTTTGATCTTGAAGACGATACCTCATTCTCCAAGGCGCGATCGGCGCGCAGTGCTTCCTTGGATAGCAATGACGAGCACTATATTCCTACATCGCATGCCAATTCGCGCAAAGCAACGCCAAAAGCGACGCCGAAAGCAACAGCCATGTCTTCACCTGCTTTCCCGCCAAGCAAACTGGCGCTTGAAGACTTGACAATCGAAGATTTGCCACAGATTGACGACATGCCTCTTGCCGGTGAAGATGATGATCAAGAATACGAGGTGGGCCTTGATGAGGACTTTGATGGCGCCGACGCGACGGATTTGAAGAAACTCTCGATGCGACACTCGGCGGATGACTTTGAGCCGCTCAAGGTGCTCGGCAAAGGTGGCTATGGCAAGGTGATGCTTGTGAAGCAGAAATCAACTGGTCGACTCTTTGCCCAAAAGCAACTCAAAAAGGCAAGCATGGTAATTCGCGCCAAGACGATCGAGTACACCAAATCCGAGCGTCAGATCTTGGAAGACGTCCGTCATCCCTTCATCGTTAAACTCTTTTATGCCTTTCAGGATCATCACAAGCTCTATCTCATTTTGGAATATGCTGAAGGTGGCGAGCTCTGGACCCATCTCGAGACGGAAAAGATGTTTTCCGAACAGGTGGCCGCGTTTTACATTGGTGAGCTCATTCTTGCTCTGTCTCATCTACATGCCCAAGGCATCATCTACCGCGACCTCAAGCCAGAAAACTGCCTCCTCGATCGCGAAGGCCATCTGATCCTGACTGATTTTGGCATCAGCAAAGTCGCAGAGGATGGCGCTGAGTGTCGCAGCTTTTGTGGCACCACCGAGTACATGTGTCCCGAGATGCTCCTCGAGCAGCCTTATACACTGGCGGCAGATTACTGGTCCCTTGGCGTCCTCTTGTTTGAACTCTGCGCAGGCCATCCGCCCTTCAGCGGCAACAACAAGAAGAAAGTGCAAGACAAGATTCTCTCGTCAAAGCTAAGCTTGCCCTTTTACATGTCTGCCGAAGCCAAAGACCTCATTGGCAAACTGCTTAAAAAAGTACCCAAAGTCCGACTCGGTGCCCGCGGCGCCGCCGACGTACCCGTCCTCAAAGCCCATCGCTTTTTTCGAAAACTCGATTGGCGCCAGCTAGAGCAACGCACACTCGAGCCGCCGATTCGGCCGATTGTCACAGACCCGGTCCTCGCCGAGAACTTTGCGAGCGAGTTTACATCGATGCCGCTGAATACGCCCCTGAGTCAGGAGACGCGACGGACACAAGGTCCTGGTGCGATGGCTATCCCCGCTGAGCCGACCGTCCCTGAGGATCCTTTAACCTTTGACAAGTTTACGTTTGTTGCGAGCCCGCATTTTTTCCAGCAGGCCGGTTTGTGCTAGAACATGCAGTCTTTTGCTTGATGCAGCTAGAATGATAGATAGTAGACAGTAGACCATAGATTCTATCTCTGCATGGCGCTTTTTGTTTGTCCATCCGTAGATTGTCGCGAATCGAAATGGGAAACACGCGCACAGACTGCTCGACCCGATTGACGCCCCATCTTGCAGGCTCGCGACAGCTGAGCTGCTTTCTCAGGAGAAGCTCGGGCCCTCTTACAACTACTCCCGTCTTCTTCGCTTTGACCCTTCAGTCTTCTTCCACGCAGATCACAGCCGCTTCGCATTGCCCAAGAAAAGTCCCACCCGAAACACGCCTTCATGTCAATCACACATCAACCACATCCCGCGCTCTAGCTCTAGCTCCCGTCTTGGTCAATCTACCATGAGCAGTACGACAGGCAATGGCCCTTTGCCTTCGCGAGGGCTTGTCATGCCAGCTGCATTCAGCGCCATGCACGCGCGACGGATTCGTGATCGCCAGCAGAGTCCTCTAGTCTCTTCTATGCGGCAAGATTTCCGACAGCGCGACCCACCGCCTGATGCATTCCAACAAATAGCGCCAGCACCGATGCAGGATGTGGCCCCGTCACAGCTGCAGTCGTTGGCAAGCTGGCAGGACCGTCGACGCAGGCATCGCAAATCGGCGAGTTCAGGCCAGATTGGCATTGCCTTCAGTTCTCCTGCCGAGGCGCGCGCTTTGCATGATCGTCCACTGACGGCTGAAGAGACAGACTCGATGCTTGATAGTGTCTTGGATTTGTATCATGAAACCGGTGAAGAATCCGAGGAGGAGGCTTTGGCCATGTTGAGGCAGCAGCAGCGACAACAGGCACAGTGTGAGGCTGAGTTGCAGCGTCTTTCGCTGCCAGAGACACTCAAGGATGAGGTTTTGACAAACAGTAGCACGCGCTCGATACCGGCGATAGGCGTCCACGCAGCCACGTCTGAAGAAGACGCGAGCAAAATTCCACAGGTGGGCCAGGCGACACAGATTCAACCACAGCCATCGACTGTGCCCTGTAGAAGAGATCGCTATGGCTTTCGTTGCACATCGGTGCATATCTCTGCCGAGGCGTACGACGCTTGGTCCTCGCGCTACGAAGAGCACCTCGTCCGTCGTTGTGCGAAATGGGATGCGCTCCTCAGCGAAATGCCCTCGCCTGCCAACAATGGCCATGCCGATCAGGAGGCAGACGCATTGGTGTTTCCACCGCGATCAGCCAAATTGCAACGCTACATTCGCAAAGGTATTCCACCAGAGTATCGCGGCCGTGCTTGGTTTCACTATGCAGAAGGACCCGCCCGCCTCAAAGCGCATCCGGGTCTCTATGCACGCCTTGTGACACAGGCGGCTGCCAAAGTAGGCGATCTCAACAATGACTTGATTGAACGCGACTTGCACCGTACTTTCCCAGATAATGTCCATTTCAAACCAGAAGGCTACGTACGGAGTGCGCATTCAGCTGCCGGTGGCGGTGTGGGCCAAGGTGACCAAGACAAACACGCTGAACCGCCCATGATTCATGCCTTGCGACGCGTCTTGCAAGCCTTTGCCTTGTATCGACCCCAGGTCGGTTACTGCCAATCCCTCAACTTTATCGCCGCTCTCTTCTTACTCTTTCTGCCGGAAGAATACGCTTTTTGGATGTTGGTGATTATGACGACAGAGTACCTGCCGCATGTGCATGATGCCAATTTGGAAGGCGCCAATGTCGATCAGGCAGTCTTGATGCTGGCTGTGCGCGAATCGTTGCCGGCCGTTTGGTCGAAACTCGGCACTGGATTCGAGACGCCGACGCCTGGTGCTGCAGAAGGACGGTCCGGAACGACCTTTGCAAGTCGACGACCCAGTCTTGGCAAGCTGTCCACAGCAAGCTCTAGCGCAAGTGGATCAATCAAAGCAGGCAACAAAGCTAGTCCGCATGAAATTATCCAGACGCTGCCACCCATCACGCTTGTCACGGCCGCTTGGTTCATGAGCGCTTTCATCGGTAGCTTGCCGATTGAAACGACTTTACGCGTCTGGGACTGTCTATTCTACGAAGGCAGCAAAGTGCTCTTCCGAATCGCCCTCACGATGCTCAAACTCGGCGAACGACGCCTCTTGCACGTCACCGACCCGATGGAAATTTTCCAGACGGTGCAAGCTTTACCGCATAGTCATCTCGATGCCGGTGTACTCATGGAGGCTTGTTTTAAACGCAGAAACGGCGTCGGTCACCTATCACAAAAGGAGGTGGATGCCAGGCGTGGTAAAGTGGCTGCCATCCGGAGTCGACAGGCGGCAGCAGCGACCATGGCGAATGCTTCGCCTTCAACGACAATGACAACTGTTTCAGCCTCTATGACGACAGAAACGACTTCGGCTACAGCGTCGCCGGCTGAGTTGGCATCCGGTCAGGAAGGTGGCCATGGATTTGCAGAGGGTGCTGTACGTGTCTCGCAGGATAAATTGGCGGTGAGGGTGCCGCCTGTGGGGCCTGTGCGCAAGGCAAGTGGTCGTTCGCTGCATGCCCGGCTTCTTGTTCGGAAGACGACGTAGTACAGCTGTCCTGGGTCCTGACGCCTTAGCTGTGTATGCAAGTAAACAGAGCTCTCTATAGACTCTCTCGACTGGCATCTGATATCCCGGCACATGCTTTCCAGTCGCCTATTTTCTCCAATTCCTTTTTCATCTCCCGAGGTCATGAACCTTGGGAACCACTTGGGCAGCTGGGCACCGGATCTTTTGAAACAGCCGGACCGCTCCTTTGCTCGCATATCAAGCCCCCCCCCCCCCCTGTTGACTTGACAAATCAAATTGCAATCCATCACGCACTCATTCCCTACTCACTCACTCGTTGGTTCAGCAAAGGCATTGTGATAGCAATAAGAGCGCGCTTCATCCAGTCCTTCTCCTGACACAGTGTCGCGGCTGTTCAAGCGACTTGATCGCGCAGGCGCAGGCCTTTCCTGTCTGCCCATCTCTGACACCTCGCGCGCTTCAGCCTGTATTGGCCTGTGCTTTCGCATTGGTATCAGCATCCTCCATCACAAAGGCAGCATGTCGACCTTGCCCCATCGGGCCATTCCTATGACCGCCAGGCCAATACATAACCATGGCGCGTCAAGAGAAAGCGAAGGGCCTGCGACCTTGCCGGCCATGGCGCAACGGCATTTGGCTGTATCGAGTGCGTCTTCAGCGACGGCTGTGTCCACAGAGCAATCGCCCTCTGCGCGCCTCTTTGAAAAGGGAGCAGGTGGTGTTCGGCGCGATCGCTCACATTGGCAAGATTCAGCGGATCCACAGGCAGGGTTCAAGAACCCTTGGCCTTCTTACAGGACTATTTCCAAATGGCAGCTTTTCAAGAAGGCTGTTTGGCATCCACCCAAGATTCCCGTGCCGAAACGCATTCATGAGCATTTTCCTGTGCGACAACCGCACTGGCAGGCACTTGAAGAGGAATCTGCAGAGGCACAGAACAGTATTCGGGCAACCTGGTTTGGTCATGCCAGCTTCTTGCTCGAACTCCCGCGCTCAACGCCTACACAGAAACGCGGCGTGCGTATCTTGCTAGACCCAGTCTTTTCAAAGTACACAAGTCCACAGATTGCATCCATGTTTGGACTCGGCCCGAAACGCTATTCGGCGTTACCTTGCAAGCTGACAGACTTGCCCGAGGTGGATCTCGTTATTCTATCGCACAATCATTACGACCATCTCGATAAGCCGACCCTACGCCAGCTAGAGGCGCGTCAGCCAGGCCATATCCAATACCTCGTGCCTCTCAACAATAAGCAACACCTGACATGTATTGGGATCTCAGAAGAGCGCATTCGAGAACTCGACTGGCGCGAACAAGCAGAAATCAGTATACCAGGCCTCGATACCTCCTTGATGGCTCTTTGCTGGCCAGCGCAACACGGTTCAGCACGTACTTTTTTGGATACCGACAAGTCCCTCTGGGCATCTTGGCTCATCGAGACGGCGACACCCTCTTCAGGTAACAAGCGTGTCTTTTTTGCAGGCGATACAGGCTATCGCGCTACACCAGGCGATCTACGCGAAGGCTTTCCAGCCTGTCCAACTTTCCGCGAGTTGGGCAATCGATTCCCAGAGGGTATCCATCTCGCCTTGATTCCCATCGGCCTCTTCCTGCCACGTCAAATCCTTTCTGGTGTCCATGCCTGCCCTGAAGACGCCGTGGATATCCATCGCGACCTAGGAAGCCTCAAGTCGGTCGGTTGTCATTTTGGCACCTTTCGAGGCAGTCTCTCGAAACACTTTGAGGATGTCTTGGCGCCGCCAAAGAGACTACAGGCGTATGCCGCCGAGGTGGGGCTGGCAGCGGATGCATTCGTGACGTTGGCGATTGGTGGGAGTGTGGATGTATGACCTACCCTGTGGTGATATCTGATATCCAAGGCATCTCTATCCGCTTAGTATCTTTTCGCGATAGACTACAAGTAGATGCTCCTAGACTGAACCAGCCTTGTTCTTGTGGTTCTTCTGCTTGCTTCCCCGGATTTCTAAAAGGACATCATCGAGCAATCTAGAGGACACCACCAACACCACACAAAGCGCTGGCAAGAAGTGAAGCTATCCAGAGCTGTCAATTACAAGCGCGCGCTCATATTCATCGATAGCGTAAGATCCAAATGGCTGTTGTCGAAGACTTGTAAGCGCGCTCGCCATGCATCCCATCGCACGACACTGGAGACTGACCTACCCTCAAATAGTGTGAGCGAGCGCCTCGTCTATAGGCGCTCAAGGACGATCCGCGCCAATATCACCATCAAGGTGAGCTCTTCACTGCTGATGCATTAACCTTGCACGTTGCTAACCAGCGGCAGCACTGGCAACTCAAGAACCTTTTGTGTACCTCGTCCGCCCCACACCGTCCCGAACAACTCCTCTACGTCTGTCGCCATAGCGTGCGCACGCTCGACTTTGCCGCCGCCACAATTGGTCTCGCCGGTCCGAAATGTTCCTTTGAACCGCGCTCGCTGACCTCGCGCTATGGCTGGATTGTAGCTGGCGCCGAGCATGGCGTCTTGGCCATCATGGATGATCGCGCAGAACCAGACACGAGCCCCCTGCAAGTCGGCCCACGTAAGCAAGAGGTGGCGATTGGCGGGTGTCTGGTGAATGGACTGCACATCTACAAGAACCCAGGTGGCGAACCGGTCGTGCTCGTTTCCAGCAATGATCATTCACTCAAATGTTATAACCTCGCAACGGGACGGCTCGATGTGCCGATTGAGATGCCAACGGCCATGAACCACGCGAGTGTCTCGCCTGATGGGAAATATATGGTGGGCGTCGGCGATAATACAGAATGCTACCTCTTCGTCCAGGAAAGTGGCTCCTGGCGTCGCCAAAGCAGTTTCCAAGTCGCCGCCGATGCTTGTTTCGCCACTGGCTTCTCTGCAAGCGGTCGTATGCTCGCCGTCGGCTCACAAGATGGAACCTGCTCCTTGTTTGATGTGCGCATGTTGCAAGCGGGTCACAGGCCTGAGCGACACCGCACTTCGACGAGCGTCCGATTGGCCATGGGCACCTCGAGTCAGCCAGGCGACCCGTGCCTCTTTCGCTGTTGGACAAAGGGATCCTTCCCACACGGCAGTATTCGCAGCCTGGCTTTTTCGCCCAGCCCATTGGATTTGCTTGTCTTTAGTGAAAGCACAACGCATGCGAGATTGCTCGATACGCGTGACTTTTCACAGCCGGTGCAGACCTTGTCGGTGCCCCAGGCAGAATCGGCGCGGGATCGTCATCATGGCGATGGTCATTATGGACTGGATGGACGCGATCGCGAACTTTCTGGCGTCTGTTGGAGCAGGAGCGTATGTGGCCCTTCTTGTTCTTTCTCATGTGGTGGACCGCTGCTAACGAAGACTAGGGCAACCAGTTATTTGTCGGCAGCGAGGAAACGGTGACGGGATGGACGGTGAATGCAACAGAGCGTCGATGTTTTCCCTCGGCCACACTGCGCTGATCTTATCAAGCAGCACGCCGTCATCATCATACTTATATCTAGTCCGCAGCCTATAGCTATTCTTGTCAAAGCGCTCAAGTCAAGCAGCTCAGAAGCAGTACTTGTAGTTCATCTCGTCGCAAAAGTGTCAACACCCTCAAATCAACAAAAACACAACCAACGCACTCTTTCATCTACCGATCGTAATCCGCAGGACTCTTTAGCTAGCAGACCCTGCCCATTCGCCAGGATGCTCATGGCAGACCCCAGCTCCGTACTGCCCTTTATGCACCTCCTCGAAAAGCTCAAAACAACCCGTCGCGCCGGCTGGCTCAATGAAGGCCTCAGCAACACGGAATCCATTGCCGATCATATGTACCGCATGGCCGTCATGACTTTACTCTGTACAGACAGCTCGCTTGATAAACAGCACATGATGGCATTGGCGCTCGTGCATGATTTGGCAGAAGCCATCGTGGGTGATATTACACCGCGCGACAAGGTTCCCAAAATTGAAAAGCAACGGCTTGAGCAAGCGGCCATGGACCATATCTGTACCATTACCATTCCAGCTGGTCAAGCAGGGGCGCGTACACACATCATGGAGCTGTTTGAAGAGTATGAGGCGCGACAGACACCGGAGGCGCGGTTCGTTAAGGATCTCGATACGTACGAACTCCTTGTGCAAGTCACCGAGTATGAAGTCCGTGAAGGGTTTAGTAAAAACTTGGGTCATTTTCTCGATGGGAAAGAGACGATTTCGCATCCGCTTGTGCAAAGCTGGCGTGATGCGGCGCTCAGGGAACGGGATGGCAATTGGCACAAATATCGCATGGGTCTCGCGGCGCAGGAGAGTAACGATACGGTGCGGGAGGTCAAGGAGAAGCTTGAAGCGGAGGCCGATGCAGCGGCCAGCAAGGCATGAAGTGATGCAACGCTCAGACAGACGACTGCATGGATGACATAAACATCCCCCTTTTTTTTCAGTTCAGCGCCCACAAGTATCATTAGACATGCGCCATTGCAATTCTATCTTCAGCATACTCTACACGTAAAATGACGTTGACATGCGATTGTCATCTGTAAAGACGAGCCGTGCCAGTCGATGCCGTACAAAGAAGCCTGCAATGCCCAAAGCTGCTTGAATGAACATAACGAGCATCGTCAGCGTGTCCTCCCGCATTGGGCCGAAATGGACAAGCAGCAGGCTGAGTAGTGTGAAGTTGCTGCTCGTCAGGATCTGACCCGTCTTGGGATTTCTCGTCAGCCGGACAAGGAAGAGCTTCTCCATCAGCACGAGCAACGCGTGCTGTAGTCTTGTCGGAGGCTGCTCAAAGACGACCACGCTCGCATCAAGTTTGCCAGTCTCGGGCTGAAATTTGGGCAGTCGATGCCGCGGGCAGGGAATGATGTGAAAGAGCTGTGGTGCCGACAGGATGAAGTTAAAAACTTGCGGGACAAAGAAGAGCAAGAGCGTCTTTGAAAAATGGCCCTGAATACCGACCGTGGCAAAGGTCATGCCGGCAAAGTAGCAGTAGGTGTCTCCGACAAAGACTTGTGCGGGCCACCAATTGTAATAGAGTAGCGCGAGACTGACGCCGAGGAAAGGCAGAAGGAAGCAGATGGAAAAGAGATGAGACTCATACGCTGGGTGATGCAGGCCGACATGTTCTTGCATGCCTGAAATGTAGAACGTATCGTTTGCAATGATGAGCAGCGCGATAATGACACTCTGGCCGACCTCGACACCATTGATGCCAGCCATAATGTTGATGCTGTTGGTGCAAAAGATGGCTAGCGAAGCCATGTAGCCATAATAGAGAAAGCCGAGCTCAATCAAATCGCCAAGATACGGCCGCAGCGGTGTTGGCACCACCACATACGTGACACCATAATCGACATAATAAACCACTAGCAACGGAACGACCGCAAAAGCAGGCACGAAGAATTTATGCCGCCAACGAAGGTCGAAAAAGTCATCGGCGAGACCGAGGAGGACCGTCGACTGAAGACAGAGCACGGCCGAGAGATAAGCACCAAGTCGGTTATGCGGAAATGTGTCGCCCGCCGTCACTTGATCATAGTCATCCATACCTGATCCACGCCCCGTAGCCAGGCGGCCCGCCATCATGTGCTGATAAAACGCAAACGGAATGAACAGAATCATGACGGCCAGAAACACAACAGCCGGTAATGCGCCCATGGTTTCCGGAAGCAGCGGCTTGTCTGCTTTACCAAGATCCTTGCCAGAGAGACCCTTGCGCAGAAAGGCTTCTGAACAGAGCGGTATGAGAATGAGTGTAAAGACGAAGCCGCAAAGCGAAAGGCCGATGTTGATGCGCAACGCATCCTGACTGGCGAAAAGAGGAATTGCTGCTGCAAGCGAGACAGCCATGAGGCCTTTTCGTATCACTGGCATAGCCGCTGCTTTGCTCTGCGGCCTAAGGCGCGCCCGGTGGACGTGTCGGAGATCTTTTGAGAGGTCGTCGCGTTTTAGAATTGAACCGCCGGCTTGGACGTGGCAGCACCAGCCACAGTTGATTCATTCAGATGGCGCGCTCAGCCTCTTCCTCGAGAGCCACCTCGTCGAGCGCCTCATCCTCCGAGTCAAGCACTTCGTCAAACATCAAGCGCTTGTCTTTATGGGCATCTTGAGCTGAATCGTCTTCAAGAGACCGCTTCAGTGTCGCAGGGATAGTCTGCTCTGTCACAAGAGTCGCTTCAAGTTCCAGCTCGTCAGCATCCTGCTCATCTTGCTCACCCTCTTCAGGCTCGGGCGGCATAATCATGGACGGCGGAGCCATCGCTTTCCAGCGTTGACTGCTCGAAGGCCGACTCGGTGCCTCCAAATCCATCTCCTCAAACCCACCTGCCCTGATACGCATCGGTATCCGCGCCGGTGTTGCCCAGACGACACCGCCAACTTTTTGGACGGCGCAGTAACGCAATGCAGCCGCTTCTTCAGGATCCATACGAACAGGCGGATAGTCGCGATAGAAGAGAAGCCGGACGGCGCAAGCGTCTTGCCATGCGTCGCCCAGCGATGGCACGAGGGTTGCACCACTGCCAGACACGACGCGTGTCGTCAATTTGCAGAGAATGACGATCGTGAGCTGATAGCTAGCCGCAAGTGTCTGTAGTGTTTGTGCCAATAGTTTCGTGATGCGTGCTCGACGTTGCGCTTGCGACTCGCCGTTTGGTCGAAACTCTTCCGGCGCAAAGGCGGCACTGAACAGCGTCGTCAGATCGTCGATTACGAGCAGGCGTGTTTTTGATGTCATGAAGCTCGGCATGTCACTACCACGATCGTGCAGCAACAGCGCAAGTAAGGCTACCAGAGAGGGCACGCGTAACGTCTTGACGCGCGAAAGCTTGTTGAGCTCCACACTTTGATCGTCGGGATCTGTCGTAATCATATCACGTAGCCTGGTCGCCGGAAGCGGTTGCGAACATTCCAGCCAAATTACGGTCGCTTCCGTCTCTTTCATCGGCTCGACCGTATCCGCAGCGCGCCCCGTATCCACCTCGAGGATCCTTGCGGCGAGGTGCATCGCAAAAGCCGTCTTGCCTGAGCCAGGCGGTCCATGTACTTCCGTCAAAAGTCCAGGAGGTAGACCGCCTCGGAGGTGTTGATCCAGAATCGGCAAACCTGTTACGAGCATGACTGGCGCATCTTGAAGCGCTTGCGAGAGGCTGACGGTCGGCAAGCGGTCTGTTGTTAGCACCCACAAAGTAAGCCTCAGGAGACCCTACCTTTGATGTGCTTCCATTGAGACGAGCCAGACTGGGCTTCATTCAGCATCCGGGAGCTCGACGCCAGCGCTGATCACTGATCGACTGCAATCGCGGCGCGCATGCATCTGTCTTGACGTCGCGTCTCGTGCCACGAATTTGATATTTCAGATGGGACAAACATAAATAAAAAGGAGATCCATGGATGTCATTTCAAGCTTAGAATCGTTAGAGTCCTACGGTGGATAAGGATAAAGAGGTCACTATGACAGCTAGTCGGGCACGATTGGCACTTTTTCGGTATTCTTGCAATCACCACAGGCACGATTCGTATCATCAAGCTTCAACGTCCATCAGCACACCTGGCTCCACCACATTGCCCGGCGTTGACACAGTATTCAGCAGCCCCGCAACAGCGACGACGGACCTCTCTTCAATCGTTTCCGTAACTGCATCAGTATCCGTCGCGTCTCCATCATGAGCGCCAGTACCAGCATGAGGATTCGGCGCAGGCGGCATGCCTGCCATGGGCGCGTTCTTGGCAGCCGTCGTGCTGCGACAAAGCGGACAGCTGTTACGGCCAGTCGTGAGCCAGGTATCAATACAATCGCGGTGATACACATGCGAACACTTTGAAAGCTGTCGGCAAGTCTCGCCGATTTCATAGTCGCTGAGGCAGATGAGGCAGCGGTTGGCAAGATCAGCGTGGGTTTCTGTCAACTCAAACGTCGGACCTGCACGCTCAATATCGTCATGGGCTACCGTGTCCGGGCGTGCCGGGCCAATGAGACTGCCGAGGAGCATCATATCCTCGTACGTTGGCGCGTCGGTGAAGAGACTGGGTGTCGTCAAGATTGGATGATCTTCAGGGTACGTGCCACCGAGGACATAGATGATCCAAGAGCGCGTCTGGGGTACTTCCGAAGCAGCCGGTCCATCGCGAGCGGGAAGCTGCACCGGATTGCTACTCGATCCAAAGGGGCGCCATTGAGGGCGTCGGATACGCGAGCGGCGCGTTGGCGACGTACTGCCCGTCGATGCTGGCTCGGCAGGCGAAGTAGTACCTGAAGCTTGTGAATTGCTGGTGCTCGCCTCGCCGGCAAAGGAGCGTAGTCGACCCATCACCGATCCCAAGAGATTGGGTCGTTCAGGCGTAGCGGCGCCGGGCGCAGGGCCATCTGAGGCCCGGCGTGAGCGGATAGGCGACTCGGTGGCAATTTCGGGTGCAGTTGGACGGTCTCCGGGGTTACTTTCCAAGGCAGCCATAATATCATTGACTTCAGGTCGGTTCGTTGTCAAATAATGCACGCCAGGCGGATCAGCATCAAACACCGACTCGTCTAGGAATTGGCTGCCTGGTTCAGGGTGCACTTGAGTGGCGTGCAACCGTGTCGGCTCCACTGGCAGTAAGGGTACGCTTGCCGTTTGATTCGAGACAGGCGCCAAGACCGGCGCCGCGTTCGCGTCTCGCTGGCCATGCAGAACTGGGTCGTGTCGTGGCGGCACACTGCGAATACCGACAATAATAATAGGAACTAGGCGGCCACCGCCTTCAGCAGGTGCAGGCGCTCCTTCGATGTGGACGGGTGAATTGAATCGGAACATGCGGAAGAAATTGAGGGGCTGATGCGTGCCGTCTTCGGCTTGTCCACCGCCAAGCGTGCTGCCGCCGTTGCGAAGCGCTTGAGCGAGCTGACCCGACTGCAAAGCGGCAAGGAATCCATCGAACGAGCCGTCCACAAGATCACCCTGCGTTGGCTGACGCGGCGATGCGCTCGATTCATTGACAGTGGCAGGCGTTGACGTACCAGTACTCGTAGGAGCACTTGTGGCCGCATGGTGTGCAGCAATGTCGACGCCGTCGGTCGCTGCATTTGGATCATCACGTCCAACGAGCGACGCGGCCGTTGCCGCCGCTGCCACACTCAGCAAGCGCGACAACATACCAGCTTGGTCCTCTCCTGGCAAAGCAGAAATCAGTTCGCCTGGCTCTGGCAAACGGGAGCGCACATTGTCGCCCATCGAACGAGAAGCACGTCGAGCAACAGGACGCTGAGGCGCCATAGGAGTCGAATGAGCGCGATGCGTGGGTGGGCGACGACGATCGTCATGTTGAAGCGGTTGGACGTCCGGTGTATCGGGTCTGTTTGAGTGAGCCGCACGTGGCCTTCCGTAGGCGCGCGAGCCTGGTGAGGCAAAGTGGCGCGATGAGGGGACTGAGCGTGCAGCAGAGCTATTGGAACGAAGATCCTCAAGCGACCGTGATCGCATACGCAAGCCTCGGGCGGAAGCGCCAATTGAGTCTCGCGTGTGTCCTTCATATGTCGTGCCTGTTGCAGATGGGTCGGGCTGTCCTTCGCCATTCATCATACTGCCACCTGTAGCAGGTAGTCCTTGATGATACGGCAAGGATGGCTGATCAGGCAATGCACTTGGCGCATTGAGAGGTCGTCCAAGCTCGGATGCAATGTCAGAGGACGACAGGGGTTGTGCAGTCAAGGCTCCCGAGGTGAGCAGGCCGTCGTCGCCAAGGTAGTTGCTAATGTCGCCAATCGTGTCCTGCATCTGAACTTGATTGACAGGCATCTCGTGGCTTGCTCCGTGTGCGGTCGCCTGGCTTGTGCCCACCATCGGCTCGACGGCCGTCATCTGAAGTTGAGGCTCCCTTGTCGCAGTCTTTGCAGTCGACGGACGACTAGACTCACGCAGCTTTCCCGTAGATTTGAATCGATTGGACAGGTTCGACAGACGATGGCGCAGCCGATTGGTCTTTGAGTGGTCCTTGCGACTCTTGCCTGCCGTGCTGCCCTCCTCTGCACCAGAGACATCGCCCAAGCTTGAACGCGACGGCAAATCCATATCCATCGGTCCTCCTGAAGACAATCTAGTTTCGTCCGCCGTCTGCGGTCTCGTCACGGTCTCATCTTCTGCAGGCGCCTTGCGTTTGGCAGCGCGTTGCGCCAGCCGCGAGCTACGTCGCTGCTGCCTCTCTGCACTTGCCTGGCGCGCGCCACTTGATGCCGCATTGCCCATGACAGTGTCTCCAGTTTCAGACACCAGGACGAAAGCGATTAGGGGGTACAATCGGCGTAAGCGGGCCCACCTGTGTTTGTGGGATATTTAGTGGATGGCACACGGCGTGGGCAGATCGCGGGCGCGGTGCTCAAGCGCAGTAGTTGACAATGTGGATACTGCGCCGTCTGGTCCCGCAGAGATCTAAAGGAAAGAGAGGATGAAGATGATGGAAAGGGGTCAGGTGGTTGTGGTGATGGTGGTGATGGTGATGTCTGGATTGAATCAGGCCAGCAGCAGCAGCAGCCGCCTCCTTTGTCTAGCAAACCCGCACACCAAAGCTCACGCGCATGCTTAGCCTATTTGACAAGACTCGGTCGTGACTAGACGATGCTTTACTATAGAATACCCTATATGCTCCTTCTGCTGTCTCTTTTGCAGCTGCTTTCACCCATCTTGGCGTCAAGGGGCGACCAGCTCGACAAATTTAGAGCCTGCGTGAGTGAAAATGTCGCGCATCGCTGCACGAACGATGGTCTTCGGCAACGCTCAGGACATGCTCTACCGCTGTATCTGCGTCTGACAGGCTGGAATTGTGCCTCAGATATTGATTATGGCTGCCAACGGGCCATCACAGACTTTCTCGTCAAGCATGGCGAGCCGGTCGAACAGTACCATGGTAAATGGCCGTTCTATCGGATGCTTGGCATTCAGGAGCCTGCCAGTGTGCTCTTCTCCATTCTGAATGGCTACACGCATCTTTCTGGTCTTCGGCAAGTCCGAACTCAAGTCACAAGACGGCACCCGATGCGACGCTACTACATTGCGTTTGCATTCATCGGCATGAACGCCTGGCTTTGGTCAACCATCTTTCATATACGCGACTTCAATTGGACAGAAAAGATGGATTACTTCTCGGCTGGTACCTATGTTCTTTACGGGCTGTTCTACTCGGTCATTCAAGTCTCTAGACTGTTTGAGCTGCAGCATTACAAAATCGTTGCCGCACTCTGGGCAATGGTCTGCCTTGGCTGCCTTCTCTCACATATTGGCTATCTGACCTTCGTCACATTCGACTACAGCTACAACATGCTCGCGAATGTCATTGTCGGCAGCTTGCATGGTCTCGTCTGGCTATTCTACTCAGCAACCAGCTACAAGCGCAAACCTAGATGGTCAGTATGGCCAGCCTACATTGTCCTGGCGCTAGCCTGTGCCATGAGTCTCGAGCTCCTAGACTTTCCGCCCTGGTTCTACCTGGTGGACGCGCACGCTCTCTGGCATCTGGCAACCATTCCCATTACAGCAGCTTGGTATCGCTTCTTGATGAGGGATGCCATGTGGGAGCAGACGCAGCGAAGCGGCAAGTCCTTGCGTGCCAGGTACTGAGGTGACTGTAAGTCTTCATGACCATTCGGTTTCCCTTCAAATGTCTATAGTGCACATGTAGAAGCCCTATAGCCCGAGGTGGATGTCCTCGCCTCGGCCCCTGGCACCTGCGTCAAACCTGGGAGCCTCAATTCAGCGTGAGAAGATTGCACAAATCACTGTACCCATTTCCAGCTTTTCAACACCACACACGCCAACGCTCTCTACGACACGACACCTTGACCTGTAAGTTTCACCCTGCAGTGGTCGCGAGGTGGTCTGAGGTCCGATGAAGGATTCATTTCATGAATTCTGCAATTCTGACAGTTGTGGTGGAACGACCTTCGGGTCTGCTTCATCGCGACTCGCTTGAAGATGCTTTTAACCGCTGAGGATCTGCTACAACGATGCCCGCGACTCTGTTGCATGATATCCCAAGAGGCGAGGCTAACGAGACAGCAGACTGCTTGAGCCCACCTCTTCGTCAACCCATCCAGAATCAATCACAATCAGCAAAAGTCAATCGACACTCGACAAGAACGTCTCGAATGATGAACAAACTTTACCTACATTACCTGAGACGCTTCGCGTTCAGTGACGTTAGAAAATAGATTTGAGTTTCTACTGATAATTTCACAGCGTTCTTGTCAAGACTCTGAATTGGGGTTGAATCTGGATGAACGAAGGAAGATCGGTGATGGTGCATTGCTTGCGAGAGGAGGTTGCCATGAAGAGAGCAAACGTCTATTAACCCAGCTCTTCGATCGGGTCATGACTCTACTGGAGCTTGAGCACGACATGAGACCGACTAGTTACCTGTCTGAGCACCTTTCCTCTCCAAGCAAGCTGTTCAAGCATGTCATCATAATCAGTATCTTATATGCAATCATGAATTAGGCTAAATATCGCTATATACCACTTTGAAGAAGATCTAGTTGGAACCGGCAAGGGTCACATCGCGCGAAGTATACTCTGAGCGCGACATGGAGATGTAGCGCTGGAAGTGCTTCTCTGAACCCGATCCTTGCTCGGCATCTGTGTGCTTGGACGCCTTGCGACGGTAGTAGATGCGCTTGGCCCACTTCCAAGCCTCCATGCAAGCCACGTACAGGGCCGAAAAGGCGACACAGAGACCCCATTCCCAGCTGATGCCCGTGTGGCGGAAAGCATCCGTGTTGATGACCGGGATGTAAATCACAGGCACGACCGAGATGGCGCCAAGGATGACAGACCAGAAGAGGAACTTGTTCTTGTACCAGTCCTGCCCAATAGCAACAAAGACATTGCGACCCTTGCGCGGCTTGAGCGCAAACGCTGAACGGCGCATGTCAATCATCTCAAAGGCAAGGAGCAAGAGACCCCATGTCATGGTGACAAAGACTGTCGTTCGGCCACGGAAGACGGCTTCACAGCCAAAGTTGTAGCCAGCATTGCAGTTTTGCGTGCCGCCGAGACCGAGGAAACCATCAAAGTAGCCATAGACAACGACCACGAAGGACACCACACAAAGCGCGCCAATGATGAAGCCATAAACAAACATGTCGAGGATGACTTCCCATGTGAAGACACCGGTCTTGGTGTCGTGCGGCTCGCGGTCCATGACATCGGGTGTCGCCTCCTCCATACCAAGACCCATCGCCGGGAAAGACGAGGTAATCATGATGATCCAAAGTATCTCAACAGGTGAAAGCGGGAAGACTGAACGGTCTTGAGCATCGCGGAAAACCAAACCAATGAGCAGCGTGAGCGCCTGACCAATGTTACCAGCGAGCAAGTGCAGCACAAACTTTTTGATGTTGTCAAAGATGCGACGTCCTTCTTCAATAGCGTTCAAAATACTGGCAAAGTTGTCGTCTGAAAGGACGATGTCTGAGGCATCCTTTGCAACATCCGAACCATTCATACCCATAGCGATACCGACATCGGCACGCTTGAGTGAAGGCGAATCGTTGACACCATCACCCGTCATGGCCGCAAATGCCTTGCGCCTGTGAAGTGCCTCAATCATGCGCACCTTGGTCTGTGGCGCACATCGCGCAATGACAAGCGGCAGCACAGGCAAGTTGTCAATCTCATCCTCCGACAGCCGGTCGAATTGAGCACCCGTCATGACCATGGAAGAGACGACATCTTTTGGCATGGCGCTCATGTTCTTGGGCAAGATGCTGACTTGGACTGCAATCGCACGCGCGGTACCTGGGTGGTCGCCTGTTAACATGTGCACGTTGATACCTGCCTTGTGGCACTTGCGCACAGCAGGACCAGACTGCTCGCGAGGCGGATCGTACAAGCCAACAAGACCAACAAACTGCAAGTCCTTTTCAACTTCAGCACGTTCGAGCTTGTCAAAGTCAACACCAGATGCTTCAAAGGGACGGTGGGCGAGTGCCAAGACACGCAGACCTTGAGATGCAAGGGCTTCCATGTTTTTGAGAACACGGTCCTTGAACTCATCATCAAAAGGCGCTGAACCGTCCGCCGTCAACACCGTCGTACACGTCTCAAGAACACGCTCAACAGCACCCTTGGCAAAGACGCTGTGCTGCTCAGACTCGTTGTCGCGGTAGACGACTGACATGCGCTTAACATCAGAATCGAAAGGGAATTCGGCCACTTCATGCCAGCGAGGACTGTCGCCGGTGATCCAACGCGGACGGCCCCAATCGAAACGGTGGGCAAATACCTGAATAGCAATTTCGGTAGGGTCACCCGTTGCCTTGTATGTACCTTCGACATTCTTGATTTGTGCGAGGTTGCACAACGCCGCGATATTGAGGAACTGTTCAAGTCCCTTGGGCTTTTCAGCGTCGATGGCGTTTGTTTCGTCAGCTTGCGCCTTTTCCTCGAGTTTAGAGCTCATTTCGACAGGTGCTTGGTCAGAGCGCATGACGGAACCTTGGGTCGGGTCGATGGGGTTGTCGGAAGGGCCAACAGAGTAGGTGCCGCCGGAAGGAATCCAAGCGCGCTTGACAATCATCTTGCCTTGAGTCAGGGTACCAGTCTTGTCAGAGCAAACATCCGTGACACCGCCAAGAGCCTCGAGCGAGTCGAGGTTGCGGACAATGACGTTTCGCTTGACCATGATTTGTGTACCTACGGACATGGTGATGGTGAGGACGACGACGAGCGAGGCTGGAATCATGGCGACACCGGTGGCAACAGCATAGACGACAACATCTGCTGCATCGTCAAAGTCGTTGGCCGCTTCGACGACAACGGCAAACACAATGGCAACGAAGAAAAGAAGAATAGCGAGTTGCGAGAGTTTGCGTTGCAAAGGTGTACCGACGTTGACGCCAAGGAATTTGCCGACAATGTCACCGAGTGAGAGACCATAGGCAATCGGCCACGAGTACCAAGCCACCGAGCCGTCTTCGCGTTGTTTCGGCTTGCGAATTTTGCGCGGCTTGTCACGCATCGAGGCGGCAATGCCACCGATTTCAGTGTTCATACCGGTGGCAATGACAATACCCTTGCCGCGTCCCTTGGTCACAGTTGAGGAAGAGAAAACCAAGTTGAGACGGTCGCCGACCGGAGTCTCATCCGTGTCGTACACCACATCTTCGTCCTTGGCCACGGGAAGCGCCTCTCCAGTGAGAAGCGCCTCGTCCGTCTCGAGGTTCATGGTTTCGAAAAGTCGCAAATCAGCAGGCACGGTGTCACCCGTCTTGATGATGACAATATCGCCGGGCACAACATCCTGAGAAGGCACCGTAATGTCCTGGCCGTCACGGATACAGTGAGCCGAGGGCGTACCAAGCGATTTGAGAGAGTCCATCGTCTTGGCAGCCTGATATTCCTGGTATGTGCCAACCACAATGTTAATGACAATCACGGCCGCAATGACACCACCAGAGATCCAGTCTTTGACGGCAAAGGAGACCACCATGGCAATAATAAGCACAAGCACCATCGAGTTGACCACCTGGCCAAGAATGACGGCACCAAGGCTCACGCCATTGTCGCCCTCGAGCTCGTTCTTTCCATACGTTTTGATGCGTGTCTCGGCTTCGGCCTTCGAAAGACCGCTGTCCATGTTGGTCTTGAGTTGCGTGTTGACATCCTTAAAAGACAGTCGGAATGGCTTCTCGGAGAGCTCATAGCCTTTCGAGGCAGCTGCGTCTGCAGGCATGCTTTTTCAAGATTGGAAAAGCGGGTGCAAGAGAGAGGTGGGGTCGTCGTTCAGCTGTTGAACGAGGTTGCCCAAAGTATACGCTACGCTGGTGAGAACGTCGATGTAGATTTCTGTAGCACAGTCCCGGAGATGCGCTACTTTATGTATATGTATGGAGATCAACAAGGTCTGGGGGGCCTCGATCCTACTTAAGGAAGCAGCACGATAGCGGATAAGAAGGAATCGCCCTGAAAGAAGCGTGGAGTGTGGCTTTGACTTTTTGCAAGTTTTCAGCTTGGTAGCGCTTAGGCGACTTCCGGCCTGTGTCACCGTTTGTTGCTTTTGTACTGTATATGCGCGCATGGGCGCATGAGTGCCGACCGGCAAGCTCTGGCCGGTCGCTGCGTGAAGGAGGTGAGTCAAGTTGAGTCTGCCCAGATGACGCACCTAGCCTTGCGCGATGGCAACAAAAACTCGCGAGCTGTCAAACTCGGGGTCCCGCAGTAATCACCCGCGCAACCTAAATCTCAATTGCAAGGTACATAATACAGCACGTATACAATGTACAGTTTCAGTCTGTAGGTACCGGCGACGGCGAGGTCATCGACCTCGTGATCAATGCGTCGCTGTTCAACAGGCCCTGGGTATCCTCAAGCTCAAAACATGTCGACGTTATGATCAGGTTGGAAATACTTCCGAAGGCGCCTATCTAGTATCTACCTACTCTGCGTAACTGCTGCGGTGCACTGCCACACCCGCAACGGCCAATCAAATCGGGCGACCGAACGCGCAACAACTCGACTGTCAACCTCACAGTCACAAAGTCCCTCCTCACTAATCGTCACTAGTGCAAATGTGTCCTGTCACAGTCATATTACTCGGCTCTCAGGTTCCCTTTGATCTGCGGGCTAGCATTGTCTAGAAGGCTTTCGCTTTGCTGAAGCTTGTAGTAGCAGATCTACAAGTAGACAGAGATTGGCGACGAAAGAGCTCGAGCTGCAGCCTAGTACAAGTCGTGACTCCGAATACTGCAGACGACGGGATACGAGTGTCAGACATGGCCTAACTGCTTATTATGCTGGAAGAATTTCCTTGTACCATCGCTCACGAGTCACGAACGAGCGCGTGTGTGTCTGTAGTCAGGCGCCGCCTTTTGCAGCTATCGCTATAGCAGCACATCATGTCCGCGGGTTTCTTTGCACATTCTGGCGTAGCCGCATCGTTGCAATTACATTTATCATCTCTTCGAGGATCCTTAATCTATTTCCGATAACACTGCCAGCATGTTTTGTCTGCGTCGCAACTCAGATCCTTGCTACCACTTGAAGCTAAGAGCTAGGAGTGGCTACATATCGGTACACAACTCTTTACAGAAACGGATTAGTCTGGGTAGGAGATGGTGCAACTGGCGGCTGCGCTGGTTGCTGTCGCGTAAATGGATTGTTGTTGAAGGGATTGTTGCTCCTCGGCGACCATTCGCTGGTTGGCTTGTTGCCGGAGGTGATGATTGGCGTGACCGCTCGAGCCGCGGCAGGCTTATCCTCGAAAGTCAAACTACGTGCCGACGAGCGCGAAGATCCTGGTGCGCAGTCATCGCTGAAACCGTGGCCAGCATCAAGAAAGCCAGTTTGTTGCGAAGTTTGCCAGGAACCGTTTGGCTCAGCTTCTGGCCAGGGAGCATACCCTTTCCCCTTGCCAACAGGTGAAGGTGCACTGTAGCTCAGACTAGGGTTTGTGCCAAACATGTCCAAGCCTTGCCAAGTTGTGTCCTGTTGGCCGTCATGATGGCCGTCGTGGTGCTCCTGTTGCTCTGTATCCTTGACATCCGAATAAAGCTGCAAGGTCTCGTCAATCTTTTCGGACGCAGCAACCAGATCGAGCATTTGCTGCTCCGAAAGGCGGACTTCAGCAAACTTGGCAAGCATCTCTCGCCGTCGAATTAGGCCCTCGTACATTTCCTCCTCCAAGGGATCCGCCGACTCACTTTGCGCATTCCTGCCGGGCTCACAGAGAAGCGCCGCCATCAATTCGCACTCTGAACGGGCGCCCTCAATCATCTCCTTGAACTGTGCTTGCTCCACGTCCTTGATGGCCTGTTGCTCTTCCGCGACAGGCCGCGCGCCTTGTGAAGGACGGCCGGCACGAGAGCGTGTCGCCCCGACATTCAGTTTTTGCTGCAACGCTGTGATTTGCTGAGGCACATCGGGCTTCAAGCAGAAATGATCAATCAGTACACGAGTCATGCTTTCCAGGTGACGCGCGGCTTGCGGTGAGTTTGCAGCGTCGCTGTTTGACAGAGCTTGCGCATTCTTTTCCAAGAGTGACAAAAACGTCAAGTTTTGACTGATGAGAGGGAAAAGCTCAATCTCGTTGCTATCGGAGAGGTAGCGAAGCAAATCGACACACCGGGCTTGGCGGCTGAGTGCGCCCTTTTGGCCAAAGTAGTGCGTAATCAAGTCAAGTACTTCAATCGTAGCACCAAGAGCAGATTGAGAGCTGACGGAACAAGCTTCGAGAATGCTTGGAAGGCTAGATAAGCCTTCATCGCCAGTGCCTTTGATGAAAGCTTTGGTGGCCTGGGCGACTGGCGTGTCGTCGGCTTTCTTCTTGCCTCCGAGTTTCTGAGCAAAGCGCTTCATGTTCAGCTGTTTAATAGGCACGCAATCAGCGCTTCAAGTAAAGCAGCTTATTGGTTTACTGTCTAGTTGGTTGTATCAATGCCGATGCGGATGACTAGCTACGTTGACGTTGACTTGGAAGGAGGCCGGCGGCGTCGTCTTGGCGAGGCGCAGTATTCGTGTTTCAGATGGCGTTGGTCGAAGATGTGCGCTGCGATCGCGACCGGCGAGATGCACCTGCAGCCAGCGCTGTATCTGAAGGTTCCATCGACTTGCTCGCCTAGAAGACGACTAGACAGCCAAGCTGCTCCCCAATATCATCACTTCAGTGCTCACTGTGCTGGGTACCGACTGCTTTTACCGAATGAATTCAGCTGAAGACTTCGCAAGTTGCACTTGTCGATCGCGAGGCGCCTACGATCTACCTAGGTAACAAATTACGCTAGCCCGAAAGAATACAGTTGGCAATCTAACAATATGACTGGGACTGACTATCACAGACATATTCTCGTCGTAAGTCGGTCTCGGTACTCCAGTGCATCGGTCTAGGCTCAAGTCGCCCTTGTCGGAGCTTCACGGTTTGCTCTAGCAGAAATCCTGGAACACCACCGGCCAATTGTACTTGTAGATTGCCAGTTGATCATGATGCCGACAAGTTGCCGGCTTCGAATTCGCAACGGTGAATGCAAGTTCTTATGTCGAATTCGTCCTGAAGATTGAGCTTGAGTTCAAATTGCATGCGCATCGCGATTGCACGCTTGCTGGAAGACTGCCGCAGGCTGCAGCCTGCAGTGCTGCTATCTGGAAAGTTGAAACCTACCGCCGCGCAGGCTACCGGCCCAGTGGTCCCACTCTCTCGGCAATTTCACCAGTGTAGGCGGCAGCTGTCAAATTTATCAGATCCGCCGATAGCGATCGAAATTACTAAATTAAAAGGCCCAAAAGAGTTGCAACTTGCAACTCCACAGTGTGGACCACCTGTGGCCTGTAGTTCCACGGCTTGCACCACGAGTCCACGCGTGCGAGTGGTCGCATGCGTCTGAAAACAGCTCTACTTAAGCTTGAGAGATAGGAATTGCGGGCATACGAAGGGGGGCATCTCCGCTCTTGCCATTGCGTTGTAGATGATGACAATGTCTGCAGCTGGTCAATCACCTGGAGAAAACGATCCCAGAGGCCGCCGCGGACCTTGCATCTGCCGAATAGTAGTAGTAGACAGTACCTCGCGACAGTCAGCACCCAGGCTTCGCAATTCAGAATGCCAGCCATCTGTCTCAACCGGATAGAGTCCGTCTGACAAATTCTAAAGTTGACAAGGCTGCCAACTTTGCCAAGTGGGCCTAGTCTGACTTCTTTTGCCGATGACAGCAAAGTGGCCCGCATCTTCAGGCTGTAGCAGGCTACCAGCTGTCTGTGCGGATCTGATAGGCACCCTTCCGAGGACACTCGCCAATCGCTTCCACAAGATTCTGCCTAGATAGGTAGTGTCACCAAATTGCAACGCAAAGATGCATATGGCAACAGACCGGGTCTGGACACACGCGGACTGCTGTAAGCCCGAGGAGACAGCCACTCTGTTTACTTAAAGCTGCATGATTCCCGCTCATATGGTCAATAAAAGACAGCATGTTGTTCAGTTTACATCTCGCTCTCGTTGCCGCCGCTTTGCGGCTGACTAGCCAAGTACATGGCCTCGGATATGTCGAGAAAGCTGCTTGTGGGCGAGTTGCCGCGACTTACAAGTACAGCGATGCCAACACGACCGGCAACGCCAAGTAAGACAACATGCTCGAGAAACAGAAACTGACAGTAGTGTGTGCAAGTCAAAGGCCTTCATCGGAACAGCAGCTTTGTGTATCCAGGCACATACACGGGAAACACAAAAATGGTGGGAGATTTTCGATGCAGCCTATTGCGCAAGGTACAAGCTACCCTTGCCAGACTTCGCAGCTGTCGTCGAGAATGCAACGAGTTATGTCGGAGATGCACCGAAGAGCACTGCGAACAAGACTGCACTTCCCTTCCGGGTACCTGAAGCAACGTACGAAGCTCAACGCAAGCAACTGGATGCAGCAGGCAGCAATCTGTACTGGTCCACCACGTATGCTTGGCTTATGGTTGTGATGGGTGCTAGTGTCATCTTTCTGATTGCCATTCTCCAGAAGCTTGAGGGCGTATCGTTTCCGCAGAGATGGCGTGGTGCCAACAAGGCTGTTGTCTTGTGCAAGAAGCACCTCGTCTTGCCTACCTTATACGGCAGTGCAGAGACACGCAACAAGCACCTCTTCGGCATTCCGCTGACCGCACCATGGCGTTTGCAATCGATCATTGTCATCCTCTTCATCGCCATTAACGTCGTCATGCTCTTCGCGTCCGTCAACGTGTACGATGGCAACGTACGTTACAAGACTCGGCTTGCCCAATGGTCAAAGTATATTGCAGATCGTTCTGGCATCCTCTCACTTGGGCAGCTGCCCTTCTTGATCATCTTCGCGGGGCGGAATCACATCTTCATGTGGGCCACGGGCTGGTCGTTCCACACCTTTAACCGCTTCCACAAGATCATTGCTTGCACGCTCACAGCGCACGCGATCGTGCACGCGGGTCTGTACACCTACATTGAGGCCCTTAAAGAGCCGCTTCATGAGTTTTGGGCAGAAGACTACATGCCTTGGGGCATTGCCGGCCTGGCAGCCTGGATTGTGTTGACGACGGGCTCAGTTGCTGTGCTTCGCAATTACTGGTACGATGCCTGGCTGACTTCGCACATCCTCTTGGCAGCCGTCTCTGTGCTTGGCACTTGGAAGCACGTCCGAATGAGCCACAATGGTAACGGCACGCAAGTCTGGATGCCGTGGATCTATGCCGCCGTCGCACTCTGGATTTTCGACCGGGTCTTGCGCATTGTCCGCGTTGTCGCCTTCAATTACAGCACAGTCTTGAATGAAGACGCTCATGCCACGCCCGTCTTGCTGAGTGAAGATGTTGTCAAGATGAACGTGCCAGTCTCGCCACTCTGGAAGTTTTACCCTGGCCAGTATCTCTTCTTGTACATGCCAACGTACAGCTACCAGCAAAACCATCCATTTACCGTCATCGATGTCAACAGGAGCGGACGCTTGCCGACGGCCACAGTCATCTTTAAGGCACGCAAAGGCATGACCAAGAAGATCCAAGAGGCTTGTCTTCAGCACTCGAGCGTCACTGGCAATCCATTGCAGCTTCGGGCATTAGTAGAAGGGCCGTATGGAACTCAGCCTCGCTTGGACCAGTTCGACAGCGTCATCCTGGCGGCTGGCGGCATCGGCATCACTGCCATCGTACCTTTCCTGATGCACCTGGTGGCTTCGCCTATTGTTCGTTCTTCACGGTCGGTTGCCGTTCACTGGGCTGTCCGCAATGCCGAACAGGCAATATGGTTTGCTGACGAGTTCTCGCGTGCATTGGGTGCGCAAGCGCAACGCAAGAATCTGATTGTCAAGATTGTGATCCATGTCACAAGCGGATTGACCTCTTCGAGCTCATCCATGACTGACGAGAAGAAGACCATGACTGTGACTACCTCTCCAGTCGATCTCCCAGAAGATGTTGAAGTTCGACGAGGGCGGCCGGCATTGACGAGCGTCGTGACCGCAGAAGTACAAGAGACAGTAGACGGAACAAATGTGGCCGTGGTCAGCTGTGGTCCTTCTTCTTTTGGTGATGCTTGCAGAGCCTCGGTCATTGCCAACTTAGGCGCATCATCTCGTCGCATCTCTCATATCGAGGAGAACTTCGGCTGGTGAGCGCGACATGCGATGCAAGCGACTGCGCTAGCTTTACAACGCACGATGCGACAGCCGCGTCTCGAAACTTGCAGCTTGGGTGTGTATCGATTGAGGTGTTCATGACTATTACATATCGCGTCCCTTGTAGATGCGGGTCGCCGCATCAAGTCTACTGGCTTTCGATGCATATGCCCATCAACCAGTCACAGCTCTATACACAAGGTCCAGTATTCCTTGTAGCGAATGCAATAGATTGCATCGTAGCAGTAGCACCATAGCTGTCTAGATATTTGCACAAGCTCCCTGGAGTGACAATTCGTTGCGGCCAGCTTGATGTCGCGACAGTTTTCACACGCGCAACGCGCTCGACAATCGACATGAGTGATGGCAAACATTACGACAAACATGCGGACCGCAGCTGGGCTTCTTCGCAGGCTCTCCACTACGGCTCTCAAAGTCTCCAACTCTGCAGATCTGATAAGCTCTGCCAGTGTCACAAAATTCAGTATGCATGCTATCGGTGCTACCAGCTGCTGCAGCTGCTTTAAGGGGCGTGCTTTCAGGGGCAGCAGGGAGAGACGAGCGTCTTGCGAAGGAAAATCTGCAGGAACTTGAAGAGCGAGTCGGCCTCTTGACCTCAGACTTGACTGCCACACCACCATGAAGCAGTTGTGCCGCATCAACTTGGGTGTTGTCGCCACAGTCCTTCTGGTGACTGGCCGTATCCACGGATTAGGATACGTCGAGCGAGGGGCTTGCGGAAAGACAGCCGCGACATACAAGTACAGCGACGCCAATGTGACCAAGGATAGCAAGTGTGAGACCTCTTTTGCGAGCGAGTGACTGACAATAGCCTGTGCAGGTCGAACGCCTTTGTTGGAACTGTGGCCTTGTGCATCGGAGCACATACGCAGGACACTGAGCGGTGGTGGCAGGTCTTTGATACTGCATACTGTGCCAAGCATCAGCTACCCTTGCCCGCCTTTGCCGTCTCCTTTGCGAATGCGACACAGTACATCACAGATGCGCCTTCCAATGCATCTGTCAAGACTGCGCTTCCCTTTCAAGTTCCCGAGGCAGCATACGAAGTGCATCGCAAGCACATGGACGCTTCCGGAAGCAATCTTTACTGGTCGACCACGCTAGGTTGGCTGATGGTGATCTGTGCTGCGATTCTCATCTTTCTCATTGCTCTCATCCAACGACTTGCAAGCCTGACTTCTCTCCAACAACAACCCAATATCAAGATGGCTGCTGGAATCATAAAGAAGCACCTCATCTTGCCAGTCTTGATTGGCAGCACCGAAACGCGCAAACGTCAGGCGTTCGGCATCACTATTGCGATCCCTTGGCGTCTACAGTCGGTCGTCGCCCTCATCTTTATTGCCATCAACATTGTTTTGATGTTTGCCTTTGTCAATGTGTACGACGATGAAGCGCGTCACAAGACACGATTTGATCAATGGTCCAAGTATACAGCGGATCGCGCCGCAATCCTCGCACTCGGGCAACTGCCATTCCTCATCATTTTCGCTGGTCGCAATCACATCTTCATGTGGGCCACAGGCTGGTCATTCCAAACCTTCAATCGGTTCCACAAGCTGATTGCATACATATTCACGGCACACATAATCGTGCATGCCGGCTTATACACTTACCGGAAGGCACGTAAAGATCCGCTGCAAGAATTCTGGGCCAAGGACTATGTGCGTTGGGGCATCGCCGGCTTGACAGCCTTTATCCTTTTGACGACAGGATCGATCGCGGTAGTACGAAAGCACTGGTATGACGCCTGGCTGAGCGCACATATTGTCTTGGCTGCAATTGCCCTGACCGGTGCTTGGAAACACGTCAGCTTGAGCCACCACGGAAAGGGAAAGCATGTCTGGATGCCGTGGATATACGCTACTGTGGCACTGTGGATCTTCGATCGAGTCTTGCGCGTCATGCGTGTTGTCGTCTTCAATAAGACAGCATCGACAGATAAGGACGCTTATGCCACAGCAGTCTTGCTGAATGAGGATGTGGTCAAGATGTGTATTCCAGTCTCGCGACAGTGGCGAATTTTTCCCGGTCAATACATTTTCCTGTATGTGCCAGAGTACAGCTACCAGCAAAACCATCCATTTGCGGTCGTTGACGTAAAGACGAATACCAACGAATCGATCATCACCGTCGTCTTTACGAAGCAGAAAGGTATGACCAAGAAGGTTCAGGAAGCTTGCCTTTTGCATTCGAAGGCGACAGACTCCCCGTTGCGAGTGCGTGCACTGGTCGAAGGGCCCTATGGCAGTCAGCCTCGCCTGAAGCAGTTCGACAGCGTCATTATGGCCGCAGGTGGCATCGGCATTACCGCTGTTGTGCCTTTCCTGATGCATCTAGTCGCTTCGCCAATACAGCGCCCTTCGCGCTCAATTTCGCTCCACTGGGTCATCCGTACTGGCAATCAAGCAGCGTGGTTTGTTGATGAGTTTTCGCGTGCGTTGAGAGCACAAGGAGGGCGTAAGAGCTTGATTGTCAAAATAGTGATCCACGTTACAGGTGGATCAGATTCATGCGGCTCCTCCATGGTTGGCGAAAAGAAGATCTCGACCGTGAGTCAAGAACCAGCTGACCTGCCGTTGGGCATTGAGGTCCGACAAGGACGGCCAGCGTTGGCAAGCTTGATCACAACAGAGCTGTCAGAAACGATGGACAATTCGAATGTAGCCGTGATCAACTGTGGGCCTGCTACCTTTGGAGACGCTTGCAGAGCCTCAGTCATTGCCAATTTAGGCACCTCCTCACGCCGCATCTCTCATATCGAAGAGACCTTTGGCTGGTGAGCGGGCCTTGTGGTAGCAGCTGTAGAGCATTCAAAGAGAGACTAGAGGGAATACAAGTGCACTGTGACTCAATGCATCAGATAGTACTCAGGTAGTTGAGTTTGAAGAGCAGGAACCGGTAGGTAGGTAGTCCCTGATCATGAAAGTGGATGTTTCACAAGATTTGCTGCTTACATGATCAGACCACGGATCAGGCAACTCCCGCGCCCAGAACAAAAACAAGACGATCAGCCGTCATCTTGATCTTCAAATCCCATCCTAGCTTCAGGCGCATATATCCGAATCTTCTGGCGCTCAAATTATGAAGAACGCGACTGCGCCGGTCGGTCAGTCCTGGCAATTTGGCGACAGATGGAAGCCTGCGCCCACCTTTTCTTTCATGGACGATACGACAGCAGCGCTTGTGGCGCCCATCGTCATTTACTGGTCGCTTTCGACCATTTTCCACTTGATTGATCAGACAGACCTCTTTGCCAATAGTCGCATTCACACGCCGCTTGAATTGAGGTCGCGGAACAAAGTCTCGTTGCCGCGCGTGATTCGCGATGTCCTGGTTCAGCAGACTGTACAGACGGCATTCGGCCTTTTTTTACAACGCTTCGATGCAGAGACCTTTGTGGATCCGCAATTGACGCTTGACAAGATTCAGTACTATTCGCCGGTAGAGCTGTCAGCCAAGGCCACGCGCGGGGTGGCGTATATGCTTCTGCCGGCGTTGCGCTTCTTTGTGGCCATCTTCATTCTTGATGCTTGGCAGTACTGGCTACATCGCTGGATGCATACCAACAAATGGCTCTATAAGCACTTTCATTCTCATCACCACCGTCTTTACGTGCCGTATGCTTTTGGCGCGCTCTACAATCACCCAGTTGAAGGTCTCGCGCTTGACACGATTGGCGCCGGCCTGGGCTATTTAATCACCGGCATGTCTACTAAAGAGAGCATCTTCTTTTACGCCTTTAGCACAGCAAAGACTGTCGACGACCACTGTGGCTACCTACTTCCCTTTGACCCGTTGCAAGTCTTCTTTAGCAACAACGCTCGCTACCACGACATTCATCATCAATCGTATGGGATCAAGAAGAACTTTTCACAACCGTACTTTACCTTTTGGGACAAACTATGCGGCACCTACATGGACCCGATGCAGACGCCGCGTGCGTTGAGACTTGCGAAGGAGGCAAATGGCAATGCCAGAATTAGTGTTGACGACAAGACCAGCAGCGTCGGCGTCAACGGTACAAAAGGCGATAAGCAAGGCGGTGGCGGCAAAGGCTCATCGGCGCGCAAGCGTGTCACTATTTCGGATGAGCAGACTGAATACAACACCTCTGTCTTTACGGCCGATGAGGAGAAGAAGATCAAGGCCGGCGGCACCGTGTCCATGTGAAACCTGTGCTCTTGCATATTGATCATTAGACTTTCCGGCGGTAATTATTGCTTTCATGATTCGCAATTCAAGCTATCAACTTTTTGTTCAACGCCTTGCTACTTGTTGAAGGAAGAGGACTCTTCAGCCAAGGAACCCTCAATTTGGCCGGGCTGTTCTTTTTTCACTGCTAGCTTGTCAGTATTCAATCATGAAACCGAGCAACAAACTACTCGGATCTTTGAACTTGGTGCCCTCAGTCTGCGATTCTTTGCCAGACGAGAGGGGCGTGCCAGCAAATTCTTTTCCAGACTCAATACTGTCCTTGTACTTGGCGCCATCGTCTGAGGCAGAGAGACCATACTCATTTGTCCAGTTCTTTGCTGCGACGGGGACGTCTTGGGGATCCTTGTTGGCCATGATTGAATGACGGTTGGCGTAAAGCGCAGGTCTTATACACTCAGCAGCCTGGCGATTTACAGTGATGTCATATATGCGTCATCACGATCGAGCCTGAACATAGTGGCCATTGCCTGAGCGTTATCCGAGTCATCACTCGATGTGATTCCCTGAGCAACTGAATGTCACTAGAGTCCAGAGCACGAACTTGATCTCCCAGACTCCGAGATCGCGATTGACCCATCTGAATTCAATTCACGTGTTTCTTCCTCCGAGCAACGCCGAACCTCAATAATCAAGACTCCTATTAGCATCGGGATCAAGCACTTCGCATTCACGTCTCATACACACAAGCGACCATGTCAGCAGTAAGCAGCATCCGAGCCGATTGGGCATTGCAATATGGCCCGTGGCATCGCTTCAAGACATCAACGGCTGACAACATTAGCGCAATTTGCAAAAGTTCACTAAGCAGGTGCATGCCGGCGGATTCACAGCCGAGAAGCTTTTCGGCGCCGTGCCGTCTCTCGTTCTATGGTAGGTCAACACGATGGGTGCAAGCGTAGCCGCTCTCAAGCGCGATTAAGCGCGCATGGTGGACGCGAACCTTGCGCATATTTGAAAACAATGCTGACTGATCTAGGGGAGGCGCTGCCGGTGTAGGAGGTGCGTACCAGACATTGCGGCTGCGAAATTCTCATAAGAGAGCATCGGCAGACGATTGAATACGAACGGCTTGCTAATGAACAGTTCTCCTCTACGGTCAGGGTGTGCGTAAGCTCAGAAACGACGTGCTCGAGTCGGTTCCTTTCCTCAAGGACTACTTCAAGTCGACACACGAGATTCCCGCCTCTGTAAGAACCTCATGCCTGCTGGACTTTACTAACCTAGCAGGACAACCCATTCTAAAGTGGAGTGGTGTCTGGGGATGTCGCCAGTTCTGCAGACTTAGACATTGCAGCAATCGCGGTATTTTAGATAAAAGTCGTCGAACGTTGCAATTGACTGTTCTTCCTGATTCTTGCTCTTGCTCTCATCTGTGAACCGTCTCGCTCCTATTGACTTGTCAGGCTTTGTTTGCCGCGCAAGAAGTACATCCCGTAGCTACCATTTGCAGCCTCGACCCACATCTGGCACTTGAACAGCTCGGTCCATGTCAACCTCATGACCTCTGATGCACTGCCAACGCCAGTCCTACTATCAGCCCTGCTATCCATCACAGATAGACTTTATGCTTTACAAGACAAGCTAGCTCATCTATCATCCACTGTATCTGCCAAAGAACACCGTCATCTGCTTGAAGATCGGTCCATCCTTCAGAGAAAGTTGACTGCGCACGAGCAGCTTCTCAAAGCAGCAGAGGCACTCTCTCTTGACGAATGTAGTCCTGAGCAGCTAACTCGCGTTCTTCAAGGCTTGCTTGATGAGACTGACGGTCCAACGCAAGCCGAGCTAGCGCTTCAACTCCAACGTCTTCTAACTTGGCACATCCTCTTAGCTATCCAACATGCACAAAAGCACGATCCAGCTAAAGCAAACCTCTCGATAGCCGTCGGTATTGTATCGTCTATGGCTGCCGGCGCCACAGATACAGCCATTGCTGTGATCGCCCTCGAAGCACTCCAAGCGCCTAATGTGCGAAGGCTAGCCAGAATCTTGAGCAAGCTGCTTCCAGCGCCGCAGTGCAAAGTTCTCTTAGCGGCGTGGAATAGACCGTCCACGCTTGCTGAAGCGCACGCCAAAGGTGATTTCTCATTGCCACAGGCGTCTGTATCCGATGGAGCTGTCGAGTATTGGATCATGTCGCAGCCGTGGACAACTGATGCATCGCTTTTGACTACTTCTCAGAGTATCGAATCGGTGACTACGGATCAAAGTGCAAAGAAGGCACCAGCTAAAGGAACCACTTATGCAGAAACGAGCAGTTGGCCAACTGCACCGGAATCGTCCGTTTACGCATCGCACCGAGCAGAAGAGTATCTCGATCTGCCTACAGTGCCAGACAATGCTCTCGCCTGGCGCACCTCTCCTTTTCAAGAAGACGAGATGGACGACAAGGTTGCGCAAGAATTGGAAGCACAGCGCTTGATACAACGCTACACTGGGAAGTCTGACGCAGATCGACTTGAGAGAGCGACACGCGAGACGGTCTGGACCTCAGACCCTGAAACGCCCGAAGACGCGTCTGCAGAAGAAGAAGAAGAAGAAGAGGAGAATTGTGCAAGTGAGGCGGAAGATGCCGAGGACGACGAACGCACGCGCCTGGCCGTCGCAACGCTCATGGCGGAGGCGCACGCCGAGCTTGATTCCACACATGACGCAACCGCCATGGATCAGTCTCTTGACGACCTGATACGCGAAGCTGAAGAGGCCATGGCGCAAGCTTTGGCGCGAGATGTGGATGAAGACGATCCAGGCGACATCACATGATGAGTTCTTCGCTTTCCAATCCACACTCTGTGCACGTCCGCACCGTCATGCCCGACTCTGGATCCTGCGTCTCGGCACCATAGACATGCTCGTGCTTCGCTTCAAGTCGACGACTCGCGCTTTTGCTAAACTTGGCAACACGCGTTCGCTTGCGGAGTTCTTTGAGTTTGAGCTCGAAGGCTTTGTCCTTCTTGACCTTTTTCTCCTCGGTCCGCTTCTCAAATTCGGCATCGAGTTTTTCAGGAGAACCCCATTTCTTGTAGGCGAATTCCTCCACTTGATAGCGTAGATAGAGCATCATGCTCGAGTAGGTTGTATTGTGTGGATTTGGCTTGAGCATATGCGGCATGAGCTCTGCATCGCGCAGCTCAGGGTCCGTCAAGAGGTAATCCTGCTTGCACTCTGTCTTGGTCAAGAGAGAGTATTTGTCTGGGAACTTGTTTTTGCACGTATGACAGACGCGAGCCTTGAAGACTTGATAGAATTGGAAATCAAGCTCGACCGTCTGACATTCAAAGCAACGGACTTGGGCCGCACCAGACCCATCATCTAGTGATAACGGCGGATTGTACCGCAGAGATTCCTCGCGGAGTCGTTGTAACTGTGCCGCACGCTCTTCCTGATCGGCCTGCGCCGTCGCCTCATCCGCCATGAAGCCAGCTTTCGAGTCCTTCATCTTTGAAAAGTCGTACTCGATATAACTCGACTGCACGATCGTCCCTGGCGCATCCCGTCTGCCCTTCGCGCCATTGCGCTGCTGTCCCTGAATCGGGCCTGTACTCGCTTCCGCTGCAGCTGGAGCCACCAATTTACCATCTTGATCCATCCGTTGTCGTTTAGAAGGCGGCGGCAGAGGTCCCGCCTCGCGCAGCTTTTCTTCACGGACCGCCTTGGCGCGCAGTCGGTTCATCTCCATGCGCTTGATTTGCTCGGGCGTGAGCGGAACGCGTTGCGGCGTTCGTTGCGTCGGCGGCGTGTGTTGCGCATAGGAAGAGGCAGCAGGACCAGTCTGTGCTGGAGGCGTTGAAGGTCGTTCCATCCGTCAGCTAGTCGGTGTGATTCGAAAGTCGAAGCTGGTGTCCATGTCAGACTGTTGGTGGTGGCGAATTTGTCGTTCCAACGAGATGGAGCAAAAAGACAGGAGCAGGGCACTTGTACTACTTGTGGTACTCGTGAAACAGACAAGAATCCATGAAAGCTAAGGAGACTAGGCATACACATTGCTAGACTTGCTCTTCTTCATCTGCACCTCAGCAATACCGTCCATAAAGTTCTCGTGCATCACTGTGTTTTGTCCTTCCCTAAGAGCAATCATACCAGCCTCGACACAGACCGCCTTGAGCATGGCGGCATTGTACTCATCCGTCGACCGCGCCAACTCTTCAAAGTTGACACGATCATCCACCGTCATCTTACGCGAGTGAATCTGTAGAATGGCAGCGCGAGAGTCTTCGTTTGGAAGCGGAAATTCAATCTTGCGATCGAGTCGACCTGATCGCAGCAAAGCCGGGTCGAGCGTGTCGATACGGTTTGTCGCTGCGAGCACCTTGACACGTTCATCTGAAGAGAACCCATCAAGCTGATTGAGCAATTCTAGCATGGTCCGCTGCACTTCGCGATCACCCGATTTCTCCGAATCAAACCGCTTCGTGCCAATTGCATCGAGCTCGTCAATAAAGATGATGGCCGGTGCTTTTTCCTTGGCAAGCGCAAAGGCATCGCGCACAAGCTTAGCACCATCACCGATAAACATCTGGACGAGTTGCGGTGCCGCGAGCTTGAGAAAGGTGGCTTTGGTCTCTGCCGCACACGCGCGTGCCAAGAGTGTCTTGCCCGTACCTGGCGGACCGTACATGAGGGCGCCCTTGGGCGGCTTGACACCGAGCGTGACAAACTTTTCCGCTTGCTGCATGGGCAACACGATCGCCTCGACTAGCTCCTCAATTTGAGTGTCGAGTCCACCGACATCGTTGTAACTTTCCGTGGGCGCCTCGTCCACCTCCATTGCCTTGACGCGTGAGTCGTATTCAGCCGGCAGGGTATCGAGCACGAGATAGGAGTCCTTGTTGACACCAATCAGGTCACCGGGCTTGAGATTTTCCGCCTCAACGAGACCAATCAAGGGTAAAAAGACAGTCTGTCGCGTTGAAGTCTTGATGACGGCAGACTTGCCTGCACGCGCGGCATCTTCATCTGTCGTTCCGCCTTCCTCTATCTCCTCATCACTCGGTTGCATATCGAGAATCTCCACCACGTTACCCACCAAATACGGCAACTGCTTGTTGTTTTGAATCTTCTCCTCGTTGTCCTTGATGCGCTCATTCATCGTCGTTTGCTCATGCGTCAACCGCTGATACTCTGAACGCATTATCTTGATGTCATTCTCGAGCAGACGGGTCCGGTTCTTGAGCTCATCCGCGCTCGCATTCAGAATCTCCTTGTCAAGCGGCTCTTCCTCCTCTTCCTCTGCCGGTTTCATCTCTGTGTTGCCGCTCTCATCCTTCTTGTCGGCTGCAGATGCTTCCTGTTCAAGCCTCTCGAGATCTTCGAGTGTCGACATGCTAGCTAGCGAAAGAGTGCCGCTGTGCTTGTGCCTTTGCTAGAAGGTGGTGTGCGTGGTTGATGAAGGACGCGTCGCCTCTTTTGTGCGAATGACGCCCAACACACACCCTTGCGGCTTTACCATATAGAAGCCCAGCTCGGGTAGCTCACAATACAGAGGCGCTAGAGCCAGCGATGGATGGCAGCGAGCGAACGGGATACGCATTCGCAAGACAGAGTCATCATCCAGCTTGATCTCGACTATTTCTACGCACAGTATGAAGCTTCTGTCGACCCAAGCTTACGCGGGCAACCCTTTGCCATTCAACAGAAGCACATTGTCGTGACTTGCAACTATCTTGCACGCGCTGCCGGTGTCAAGAAGCTACAGCTGCTGACGGACGCCAAGCGGAGCTGTCCCAATCTCATTGTCATTAATGGCGAAGATATTACGCGGTATCGGGCGTGCTCCAAGCGCATCTTTCGCCATGTGCGGACGTTGCTTGGTGGCGATCAGAGTCTCGTTCAGCGTCTCGGCATGGATGAACTTTGGTGCGACGTCACGGTGCTGGTTGAGGCGCATATTCAAGTATACGACCAAGCTGGACCCATCTCGCGCAAGGTATTTCATCTTGACGATGCGCATAGCTTCCCGTACGACGCCGCAAAAGTTGCAGGTCATACCATTGGCACGCATCAAGGATCATCGTCGGATGTGAGGCTTTTGATTGCCTCTCACTTATGTGCCTATCTGCGGGCCAGCATCTTTGAGACCTTTTGCTTGACTTCTTCAGGCGGCATCTCTACATCAAAACTATTAGCCAAGCTTGTCGGCGGCGAAAACAAGCCTGAGGATCAGACCGTCCTCTTCACTAATGCCCATCAGACGTATCTGGATGAAATTGAAATGAAGAAGATTGCTGGCGTCGGCGTCACGTTTCTCAAAGTCCTCTTCGAGGAGTTCGCAGTGAAGGCAGAACCTGCGATCGAAGAATCTGTCAACGTTGATGAGGACGACATGAAGATTGTTGACAAGAGCAAGTACGAGCTACTCGAAACGTACAAGATGGTCCATTTGACGGTGCACACAGTCCGCACCTCGACTGACCGAGCGCAACTGGCAGATTGGTTTGGCCAGGAAAAAGGTGATTGGCTTTGGAATATGATGCACTGCAACGACCACACGCCCGTCGTCGCCTCCTCACTTTATCCCAAAAGCATCAGTGTTGAAGACTCCTTTCTTCACTGCCGAACCTTGGACGATGTTCGCACGCGCTTACTAGACCTAACGACCGACTTGCTATCGCGCATGGATGTCGATTTGACAGAAGAAGGTCAATGGGTGCGTTTCCCAAGCAACTTGCGCCTCTCGCCGCGCTTCCGCATCGAGGCACCCCACTATGATGGCATCGGTCGTCCCAAGAAGGGCTCACGCACTTCGCGGAGTGTTGCCTTACCTGCTGAAGCCTATGAGATGCATCGACCTGCTGCCGACAGGGCACTCGAGCTTGTGCAGGGTGCCTTGCTGCCTCTCTTCAAGCGCATGATCACGGGATTTCCGGAATGGGATCTCAGCTTGCTCAATGTGGCTGTTGCAGATATGAAAGCACATCGGACTACCGCTGGCATCTCGAGTTTTCTCAAGGCTGGCCGTGCACAGGACGTGCCGTTGCCGTGCCCAGAAGGGATGGATGACTCTGTGTGGACTACACTGGATGTCTCCCTGCAACGGGAAGTCATGTATGACTTGAAGCGACAGCGTGAGGAGGACATGGAACGCTCAGACCTGTGGGTCGACGTTGAGGAGAAACGTCCACGTCTCTCGACCCCTGTTGGTGATAATGAGGAGCCGAGCTGGCCAAGTGATGCCGAGGAGGATGAATCCGGCATTGAATGCGATCGTTGCTGGTCTGTTGTGCCTCGCTTTGCCTATCAAGAGCATGTGTGCCTTGAGTCTGCTTAGGTCTACAGTATATATTCCATATTCTATATAGGTGTCCCCCCTCTGTCGCTTGCATTCCAGCTGTCCTTTCTTCTTCCGCGTGTGAATTCCGACCCGCGCGCCCAAGAAATTTCAAAATTACCAAGACAGCAAGAGCCAGAGAGAAGAGCCAGCAAAGAGACCATCAAAGGCCTTCCATGCGCAGAAGCTGACACGAAGCCACCCTCTCTCTACTTTAGTCTTTTCACCATTCAGAGACCGCCATGTCGAAGCAGTACCACCAACATCACAAAGCATTCACTATAGCGCAGCACCAAGCCCGCCAGGCGCGGCGCAAATCTTCACTTCATATGCACGGCGCCAACAGGCCTGTCTTTGCGCCAGCACCGGCACAGCGGCCAGCAGCTCAGGTCAAGCATGTCGCCGTCATGGAGGAGTATGGAGACTCAGATGACGCTGATACAGAGACGGATGAAGAGCCTGAGGCCGTCAAGCGCGTCACGCCCGCACAACGGCGCACTTTACCGGCTACCGCTGCCCAAACCTTGGTACCGGCGACGATACCGAGTCCCTTGAAGCGGAAACGGGCTATGAGTATGAGCGAGTTGTTTGATTTTCCAGACTCACCGCCCGAGTCCGAGTCTGGCATGACTCCTGGCAGTCAACAGTACCATTTTGATGACATTGCGGCATTGGATGAGAGCGAAGATGAGCTGGACATGGAGCGCATGGAGAATGCCGAGCTCATTGGCGAGCGTGAGGATGATGATATTCGTGGCCACAAATTCCATGTCGTGGACGACGATAAGCCTTTTGCCTATGCGCCTGATGCTGATGATGGCGAGGGCACCACGCCGAGCGAGCAGGGCTCGCGGTCAGAAGATTTTTGGCTTGAAGACTTTGACGCGCTGCTCAATGGTGCCTCGCTCTTCGAGATTGATGCCTCCAACAGTGCCAACAATCGGCATGTGGAACCCACGGAAGATTCCCTCCTCGAGCAAGAATTCTTTGTGCAGTATCAGTCCTCGGATGGAGAGAACAACGAAGGCGATGATGACGACGAGGATGACGATGAAGAAGATGACGACGACGACCAGATAGGCTGGGACTGCCTCTTTGCCGACGGCGAGTCGGACTCTGAACATGAAATGGAACTCGAGGCACTTGCGCAACAGGCTATCGCTGAAGAAGAGCTTGCTCAGGCCATGTATCTCACCAGTCAGGTGATGGATGACTATGACCCCGCCGAGGCCTTTGACTACTCGGATGATAGCACGACGGACGACGAGGCACCAGAACTGTTGCTTCAACGCACCAAACCAAAACTCAATCCTGTCACGCCCGCACGCTCGCTTGTCAAGTCCAACTTGACATCATGCATGAAGCAGACTTCCTTCATTGACGAACAGACGCCGTCAAAGCAGACGCAAAGCTACCTCCTCGCCGCCACGCCCACTGAAGTGGCAACGCCCAATCAGGCGCCATTGCTCGGCACATGGACCCGTGACTCAAGACGTTCTGTAGCCGTCATTGATGGCTTCTCAACGCACTCGCCCGCACATACGCCACCCATGCCCAAAGCGAGACCTGTGCCGATGGCTGCTGCCCACTTCAAGGCGACGCCCGCCACCGCACTTGCGGCGGCCACTGCAGCAACCACCAACTCTGGCCTTCAGACAGCTCCCGCCAGCAAGCGGCCTAAGAGCTATCGTCGCTCGGATGCCATGACCGCTGCCATGACCTCGCTCGATGACATCATGTACACGAACGACTTTCTCGTTCCGAAAGAGGAAGAAGATTCTGCTGTGCAGACACTCCCGTTTGATGCGCCCGTGATTGCGGCGCCCGGGGCTTTCCGTCAAACGCAGCAAAGTCGTGCCAATGTGCACAAGGAAGACTCGCTCAAGGACGAATGGTTCATGCTCACCTCGAAAAATAAAGCTGCTCGGGATACACGGAGACCCACAGCCGTGCCGGTCCTCGGTCTTGGTAATGAGTCCCTTTCTCGGAAAGAGAAGCGGCGTCGGAAAAAGCTCAAGACGGCATCAGCGATGCAAGGCGGCTTGCCGCGGATCGGTGGCAGTTCTCTCAGCTTGGAGGATGAGTACTCTGCTGGCGAGGATGACGTCTTTGGCGTCGAGCGCGCTGGCTTGGGTATGGGCCCACCTCTCGAGTCGCTCTTCAGCTTCTGAGGCATTCATTTCCATTTCATGATTCCGGGCAATCGCGTCACGAGCAACTACTGGACGTTAATCAATGGCGAGTGCGAACGGCGTCTCGTCAGAAGAACCTGCTCCTTGGCTGGTTGAGGATCTGCATGGCGCTGTTTGCGCTGGCTGTATCCTCTTGAGCATGCTGCTTGACGTTTCAGTCAGAAGTGCTCGCACAGCACTGTCGCTTTGCCAATTTGGCATGACTGACGGAATGGCAACCCATAATCGCTTGCTGCATTCACGAGAGAAGGCATCGCGTCCTAGGGCATCTTTCATGAGCTGCTTGAAGCCGTGGCAGGTCGAGCGGCTATTTTCGAACGCAAGCGCGTGCGAGAAGCGAGCGATGATGAAGAAGACCCCGATGGGCAGATTGAAGGCATCGACATGGTCCATGAGCAACGCCACGGCGTGCGGAAAGCACTCGACATTTCGAGTGAAGGCAACACAAAACTAACCAAGTGCAAGGCGCCGTCTTTTTGTACACATTGGTCTTCTATTTTATCTGATTTCTAACGTCTCTTATCGCGTAGAACGTGCTATAGACTACACACCTAGCGAGAGCAATTATAGTATGTCTTTTTGAATTTGCTTGTTTGACAGCTCATTTGCGAATGTTCATGCATGCAACCTAGACCACAATTGCAACCGCAGCCAACCTGCACAACTCTGAAAGCACAGGATGATCTAGCTCAATCTTTGTCTGCTAGCTCACTGAGTATGCTGGTCTTTGCACCTGTAGAAGACGCTGACGAGGAGACCTCCGTGCTCTTCGCGCTCAACGCACCGCCTTCTCATCTTGGCTACGTATCGCTTGAGCCCCGACTGACACTCAATGTCGCTGGCAACAACTATACTGTGCTGCAGAGGCCTGAGTATACACTCGCAGGCAAAGGTGTTACCGGTGGTGTCGTCTGGTGGAGTACGCCGCTCGTACTGGAACTATTAAGCAAGATACAGGGTCAGCTGATACCATGTCTACCGAGGTCGAGTGATAGTCTGAGCGGCCCTCTTGAACTTGACTTGACGTTCAGCAAGGAGACCACTATTTTAGAGCTTGGGAGTGGCAGTGCAGGACTCGCAGCCTTGGTATTGGCTAGAGATGCCAAGCTCTTTATCGCCACAGATCACGATGCCGAATTGCTGAGACAGCTCGCCAAGCACTGTTGTACACGCTCGACGACCTCTGTTGCAGCTACAAGGTTTCATCGGTCTGGCGACTCTGGTAATTCTCTGGACCTGCAACGGCGCGACAACATCAATGTGCTCGAGCTCAATTGGGAGGACGACTTTGCAACGTCTGTGAGACCATCCGTCAAATCGCTGCTCAAGGAACAGGCTCGCAATAGTGGCCTCGACGAGCCTCTAGGCATCGATCTCATTCTGTGTCTGGACTGCATCTATTCATCCTATCTACTCACACATCTCATCTCAACCGTCTCCAGTCTCTTGCATGCCTTTCCAGGCTGCAGAGCGCTTTTCGGACAGCAGCTGCGGGACGACACTGTCCACCTCGAGTTTGTGGAGCAGCTTCTAGCCAAGGGTCTTCGGATTTACCGCCTCGAAGACGATGATGTGGAAGCTGCTGCCACGGGGCCCCTGGCAGACTTGCAAGGCTATGTTGTATACCTTGTCTACCTGCCCTGATCAAGTCGAGAATCGAGATTCGCCCTTGTTGGGCGTCACTGGATAGCTCTGCAAAACGACCGGAGAAGAAGGATACATAAACTCGCTCGTGCGCTTGCCTGGCTTGAAGGGTCGTCTTTGTCGCCAAGAGCGATAGCCAAGGAACGTGACGGCGACCAGGAATAGAGTCACGGCTGCACCGATGAAGCCTGCGCCGATAGGCGAAAATCCCGTGTTGGAATTGCTCCCCCTGCTGGTACTGCCTAGCAGACCACCAGCTGTGGTTGAATTCCGATCAGCGAGCAGGAGCTGATCGCAGCCATTGATGTATGATGTCTGATTGCAGACTTTGCACCATTCGAGCGTCGAGTAAATAGCGGACGCATTGAAAGTCTTGATGAAATCGGTCATCTTGACTTGGTCGCTTCCAAGCATAGCGTAAGTCGTGGCAACGGCACCTGCATCTGAACCATTCCTGAATACAAGATTGACGTACAGCTCAGAAGAGATGTTGCGCAGCTCAAACGCCATCATGCTGCTGTAGGCCGGAACCGCCTGAAGCTCCGGATGGTCCGCAGCGACACCCGTCATATTAAACAGTGACAAGAATGGTTTGTAGCTGAGCGAGTAATGTTTGATTTTTCGTGGCGTCGTCGTATCTGCAATGTCCTGCATCGCTTCAATGACTTGCGACATCATACCGCGTCCAGCAATGTTACCAATACTTGACAGAGTGGGCCCAGTGAAGACGCGATACGAAAGCCAATTGGCGACTTCAGATGCTTTTGCTAGCGTTGAGTTGTCTAGGCTTGCTTTGAAGGATGCATTGTAGATCTGATTGATATTGATGTAGTCATACACATTGTAAGCATCTTTGAGCGTAGTGTTGCGCCCATCAACGATACCTTGGAGCGTTTCACGGTATGGCTCTTCTAAGGCTGACTTAGCTGCATACTCGGGACTGTCGTAGAAACGGTTCAGATTCGCTGTGTAGGCTGGACAGCTGTTGAAGGCCTCCAGCAAGGGCGACTGCTCAAATTCGACCGTCTCCATCGGTACATACTGCTGACCGCCAAGAGGCGAGGTGACGACTGTACCGTTGGCGAGTGTCACATTTTGAAAAGGTGATGCGGGATAGATGCCTTGCCACATGGAGTAGGCTGAAAGCACAATGACATTCGACTCGGTAGCTGCGTCGCAGGTAACTGTGAGCTGATCCAGATTGATTGTCTCGACTGAGATGCCGCTTATCTGACTACTGCTCTTGGGATCAATGTAGCGTGAGCGTATATACTGCCCTGTACTATACGTCTGAGCTTCTCCGAGCGGAGTAATGTGTGTATTTGTCCCCTTGTAGCCATCCTCGGGGTTCTGATAGAAGCGAGTACGATCGCCATGCCTTGTCAGCAGAATGACACCTTCAAGGTTGCCTTGCAAAGAAGCCATGCTAGATATTACAAGCAAATGATGTTCAAAAGGTCGACGAGGCTAGTCAAGTATGTGTGAAGTGCTTGTACTTCTACTTGAGTTTGTACATTTGTTCAGCTGCTGCAGTACTTGTAGTGCGACGGAGAAATCAGAGATTACAGATTGCAATCTAATTGGTCGTCCTTCGGCGACTTCCGATGGGCAACGGCCTCCGTCGAAAGCTGCGCATGCAAGGGTGTCGTCAGCAAGTCAACTAGCCTGTGATCGAATACCGTGCACCTGTGTATCTGCAGAAAGTGGACTACAAAATGGGTTGAGCTTATATTGGCCTGTACCACACGAGCGCACAGGTAAAGGTATCTAGGTAGGTGCTTAGCAAGAGTCATGAGCTGGGCAATTTAAAAACAGCCATCTGAATACTATACAGTAATCACGGCATCTCGCCTAAGATGGATACTCCGACCTCTGCGCATCCAGTGGACTTCCCGACGACTTTTGCTCTTCATCCTGGCTTTCGCTCTGCTGTCTGGTACAGCTTTCAAATTCTGCTTCTTTTCAGGGGTTTGCCTCTGATACCCCCTGCCCGAAAATAGGTCATGGCGCTCGAGCGACTGCTCAGGCCCGGCCGTTCGCTCTTCTCGTCTTACAAAACGGCAATAAAACAAAGACCATGGACTGTTCAGCTGACATCTGGCACAGGTCTGGTACTACTCGGCGATTTGATTGCTCAGAAGCTGATTGAACGGAATGAAAAGTACGATGTCAAACGTGCCGGCATTATGGTGGTCTTGCGCGGTCTCTTTCATTCGAGTGTCATCATTGCGTGGTACAAGCTACTTAATGCCAAGCTGCCAATGCCCGGGGCTTCTACTGGAAGGCGGGCACTGACGCATTTGTTCTTTGACCAGGCATTCTTTGGGCCGGCGAATGTCATCTTCTTCTTTGCCGCGTCAGGCGTACTTGAAGGGAAATCTGAGGCGCAAATCAAGGAGAAGCTCAGCGATCGTGGACTAGCAACGGTGACATCTGCTTGGTGTCTATGGGTTCCCTTCCAAGCGATCATGTTTCGGTTCGTGCCAGCGGCTGATCAACGACTCATCATGGGACAGACCGTGGCAATCTTCTGGAACGGCTACATGTCATATTGCAACAGCAATAAGAGCAAAGCACTCCAAGCGCAAGAGGGACGAATAACAGATATAGAAGATCGCGCCGCTATCGCTGGTCAATGAATACAATCACATTTTCTAGTAATGCTCAGCTCTTGCTGCATGAAGAAGCCGTCTGATCAAGCAAACAGGGCGTCCAGGGCCTCGTAATTGATCTTCTTGGACAATTTTCGCTCTTCGACGAGCTGCCTTGCCGATTCTGCAGGACTGGCAGGCAAATTTGGCGCCGTCGAGTCTCGAGGCTTCATGCGACGCTTCTTCTTGTTTGGCGCTCGGATACCTTGCTTTCGATCCGTATCGGCCTTGAGCTTCTTTTGCTCCTGCGCTGCAAGATAATCTTTGTTGAGCTCCATCCACACCTGAGTCTTGATCTTGACCGACTCCTCATCGAGCAAGACACTTGCAATTTCATCATCATCCACGTCCGACAAGTTGGCGCCCTCCGGGTGTCTCAAGCGAGAAGCCTCGCGTTCTGCTCGCTTGGCCTGTGCAAGCTCTCCCTCGAGTTCTTGAGTCTGCGAGTCTTGCAAAACGTCAGCCATCTCTTCGGCGATCTCCCTGGCCACTTCATCGGCTTCAATGGTTGTAGGATCAGGTGCAGTTGGGTCCACCGCTAGTCCGACCTTTTTTGGCAAGAAGGGCACCTTGAAGAGGGACGGCGCCGAATCATCGCGCATGCCAGCAAGTGCACGCGCTGCAGCCTCTTCGTCTTTTGGATTGGGTTCTTGCAATTTTTTCACAGCTCCGGCTTCCACGTCCTCCTCTTCATCGTCATCTTCAGCAGCAGTCTCTTCGTCCTCCTCGTCTAGACCGCGCTTGCCATTCTTCTTGCCATGCTTCTTCTTTGCCTTCTTCGGGCCATATGCGGGCGGCATCTCTGAACGCTCAAGCCAGACGCTTCGAAAGTCATCGACAGAAAGCTCGCCAGAGGGCGTCATGCTGAATTCATGAAGACGCGTCTGAACAGTCTCTTCTGCCACCTTCACGACATGGACAATCTCGGCCATCGTGCGGCGGTAGTCGTTCATGCGTGCGGCAATTGCTAGTGCAGCACCGCAGACACCCGCAGGGCGACGGCCACAGTCGAGCCAGTCGCGCTTCATACGGGCCACCAAACGTGTTGCATCATGAGCTACTTTTTGCGTATCATCGCCAAAGTCTAGCATACCGGCAAAGCGAGTAATGTAGAGTGAGGGGTCCACGAGTGGTATATTGAGATGAAGCGCCTTGACAAACTTGAGAAACGTAGAGCCAAGCACAAAGACGTTGATTTGTAGCACGTCCGAAAAGTCAATCAGCATGTGCGATGTCTTTTCCACGCGGCATGTGATGTAAAGGCAGCTGGCAACGACATATTGCGAGCGTCTTCCTTGAATGAAGCCATTGTTGACGGCTAGCTGGAAGTAACGGACGCCCTTCTCTGCCAAGCGTTCCGAAAGTCGCATCGTATTGGCGAGCGCGTTGATGCGCTGACGACCCTTGCGCATCGTCTGATCGCGTGAGTTTTCACTAGACTGGTTTCGAAAGGGCCCTGAGATACGTGCGCCTGTTGCGCCATCGCCGATAAAGGCACCTTGAACAATGGCGGCACCAGAGCTTGACTCGCCAAAGGTGATCTCTGAGACGATTGTGTTTTCCTCAATGACCGTTCCGCAAGATGTACAGTATGTGGCACCGCTGGAAGCGTTGGACTCGGTCTGGCCGGAGCCACAATTGGGACAGACAGCCATGGCAGCTCTGCGCGCGGCCTTTGAGGGAGGCGAGTGGTGGATGGTTTGGGAAATCAACAAAAAAAGATGGCTGCTGGATACTATCGGCTGGAAGTTGCGCAGGCCTCAATTTTTCGCAGGCCTGTTGGTGCAAGAGAAATTTCAAGCAAGGAGAGCCACAAGTTCAACTCCACACCTCGGCATTTATGCAATTCGTCATTTTGGACGTACGAGCGCTATGAATGCTGATTTTGATCATGACGATGAGACTTGGTGCCGAAAGGCCGGCGAATCAGTGTCCACCATGTTGAACCCATCCGTGGCAGCAGATTCTGCAGGCAACTGGATGCCAGCACCTTGAGGATACATCTGCGGCCCATCTGATTGCCCGGCTTGAATTGAACCCGCCTCGCCTGCTTGGCGCGTACCCGCTCGACCACCCATGTTTTGCGCAGACGCTGGCAATGCTGCAGGTCCCACCTTGACGGTTGCTCTGTAATTGGGGTTGAACTTGAAGAGATTCTCATCCACGAGCTCAAAGCGACCCTTTCGAACACAATTCGCAGTCTGTTGCGCAATCTTCATCTTGAATGTTGGATCTTGCATGGTATAGTTGCGCTCGATCCATTGGATTATCTCATGAATGCGCGAGCCAGCAGGCGCAGCAAGCGTCTGTAGCGCGCGCACAACAATTTGTTCCATGGGAGGCTGGCCAACCACATTACAAGCTTCGTCCTCGGCACTCACAGGCGGCACATACTCGTCGCCAGGTCCATACTCTTGGCCCAAGAGTTTACTGCGCTCTTCTGCGATGGCTTGCTGTTGTTTTGCATGGATGTTGTCAAGAATCTCTTTTGTCTTGGGCGCAAAGAGGCGTAACTGAGGTGCTTCGCGTGCTGCTGTAAGAACAAGCTCGACCAGATGCGAGGTTGGCAAGGATGCGAGGTAGGTCTTTTTCTGGACAAGCGTCAAGTCGTCCCCCGAGGCGCCCATTTCCAACGGTCGCTTGCCACGCTTTTCATCGCAATCGACGCAAAACCACTCGGCATCCGGTAACGTGATCAACAGGCTGTCAATGACTGGCAGGTGACACAGCTGATGGTAGGGTTCGTTACAGCCGTCGCAAAAGACAATCATGTTGCTCTTGGGCGAGTGACCACGCCAACAGACTTTGCAAAAGAGTGAATCAAGGGCCGGCTTCTTTGCGGGACCGCCGCGACGTTTGCCACCACCCTGCTTACTCGGATTGAATTGCGAGGGTTTGTGTACTTTGCGACCCGACTTGGTCTTCATGCCGTCCATGTTGTATTCTTCTTCCGAGTCAAGATCCTCCTTGGCCTCGAGCTTTTTGCTAAAGTTGGCACCGCCACGCTTTGCCGCTACTTTTTGCTTCTTGGCAGCTGGAGGCGTGCTCGATGAAGCTGGCTTGGCTGCTGTCACCGTTGGCGTTGGGATCGTAGGCATGGGAATCTTTGGTGCGGCTGGCTGCGGCAAAGGCTGGGATGATTGTTGCACTTTGGAAACTTGCGCCGGCGGTTGCACTTGCACATGAGCTGATTGCGAGTTTCTTGATTGCATAGATGGTGCGCCTTGTTGTTGCTGCTGCTGTGTAGAGCCCTGAGGCAAATTGAGCGATTTTGGTGGCTCGGTATAGCCATAGTGATTTGCGGCTTGCATTTGCAAGTAGGCATACTTGTTGACTTCTTGCTGTCCTGAAGCGCTGCCGGCAGAGTTGCTGCGTTGTTGCTGTAACTGTGGCACAGAGGGACTATGCATCGATTGGGGATGGACAGATGGGAGCGACAAGCCATTGTACAAGCTATTCGAGGCGCCGGCGCTATTGGCACTGTTGCCTACATTCATATGCGCACCGTAGCTTTGCATGGACAGTGGATTGTTCAGGCTTGTATCGTAGTAGGCGTAGGGATTGTGCGTCGTCTCCTGTCATGCGTTAGTCTTCGAACGGAAACGACATTCGATCTTGTAGGTTCGGAAGGACATACAGTTGACTGCAAATGGCCATTTCCAGAACCAAACGAACCAAGCGCGCCCCTAAATGCTTGCGCTGGATTGCCTGCCATGTTCATGTTGGCGGCATACGTTTGTCCGCCATAGGGCGCATTAGTCAAGAACGATTGCGCAAAATTGGGTTGCTCGGCCGATCCATGCGCATTGACATGACCTTGATCTTGCGCCGACAAACCTTGCTGATCACCCTGTGAGCCTGCTTGAGCGCCTGCTTGCCCTGGCAACGACGCTCCGCCATGATCCGGGGATGCATCAGCATAGTCCGAGTAGCGATTGAAGCTCATGGCCAATGACCTGCGGGACAAACAAAGCCAGACACCAAGCTGTCTGATGACGCTTGCAAATGATGATGCACCTCCCCCCGCGTTCTGGCAAATAGACCTTGCTTGCGATCGACGGGCTCGAGCTGCTTTGCGTGGTGTTGTCGGGTAAGATATTCACGTGATACATGTTCATAACCTGAATCATGCGCTGAGCATTGATATATGCGCCCTACCTAGGCCGAGGCAGGGACCTGGGCAGACTTGTACTAGAGTCGCTACCTGCATCGATCCACCGTCACAGCCTTTGCATCTACAAGTACGCCTCAGTGAGAACCAAAGAACCCAGGCTCCTTACGTTCCGTTATCCGGTCTGTGAGCCAGCATCGCACACTAGCGCCTAGCAGGCCAAAATTCTCGCTCAACCACCATGCATTGAACCGCCGATGATCCGCTTGTGTCACAGCCATGTGCTCTTGGAAGAATTGTGTCATCTTTTCCGGGGGTACATCGCCCTTAGGAGGATATGCTGCCTTCAGCGCATTGAATTTGACTGCATAGTCTCGATTGTGTAAGGACCAGAAACGAATCCATTCTTTTTGAGCACGGACGCGCCGAGCCTCAATCTTCCGCCGAGCGGGAGAGGCATCGGGTGCGAGTGTGTATTCAATGAGCTTGATGTTGCTCGCTGGGTCCATTGGAGACACTCTAGAAAAGATGATGGAGCTGACTGCGTCCTCATCTGCGTTCATTTCTGGCTGTGCTGCTACAGGCTGTGCTGTGCCCATGCAACGACGGCATGGCAGCTTGCTTAGGAGCTGAGAAGGAGCTCGAGCGGTAAGAGCCGAGAGACGAGCTGATGAGCGATACAGCATTGGCAGCTTCGTGTACATCTACTTGTTCTTGTAGAAGGCTGTTTCGCAGCGGTCAGCAATTGCAAGCTTGGAATCCATAAATTCGTTTTGAGCAACGTCGCGTCTCTGGCTGTCAGTGAACATAACAATCACATCAAGCTTAAGACGCGCCACTATAACTAGACTAGCAGCGTGCATGCATTGAGCCATCATGCCAAACGATCTCTACTGCCAATGGCTCCTCGAATGGACTGAACGCGCTCGCGAACAAGAATCTAAGGGCGTCCATACCCTCAAACGCGCCTACGACTCGATGCGCGCCTGTCCCTTTGAGATTGGCCATCCATCGCAAGCCATCACACTAAAGGGACTCGGGCCAGCCCTCTGTGGGCGACTCGAAAAGATGCTTCTCCTACATTGTCAGGCAACGGGTATGACAATGCCAGCAAAACCAGGCAGGCCGACGCCGGCGACCGTGATTGCCATGGACAGCGACGGAGGACCATCGGATTCGGCGGAGAGTGAGCTCGATCAACGACCGAGTGCACCCAAACGGCAGAAGCGAACGGCCGCCGGTACGGGAACTGCTGCCTCTGCAAAACCAGCGAAAGCACTGAAAGCGAAAGCGGCACCGAAGCCGTATGTACCTGCCTTGCGCAGCGGGCCCTATGCGATTTTGATTGCCCTGTCGGATCCGCAAGTAACGCGCAGCTTGACAAAAGCTGAAGTGATCCAATATGCCGAGCCCTACTGCGATGGTTCCTTCAAGATTGCAAGTGACGGCAAAGGCTACTTTACGGCGTGGACTTCAATGAAGACGTTGGTGGAGAAGGGCTTTGTGCAGAAGCAAGGGACACCGCAGCGCTTCTCGTTGACAGACGAAGGTCTTGCTATTGCTGTGCGGATACGTCGGACGGCGGACCCTTCGCTGAATCTACGCTTGCCGGAAGAGCTCGAACAGAGGCTCACGGCACAAGACAATGTCCCTGCCGCTGGACCTTCAGGCACGAGAACGACCATACCAGAGCGTGCAGAAGCCTTTGACGTGACACAGCCCTTTCAGCCGATTGTCATTCCAGCAGGCTCCTTCCAAGTTCAGCTCGTCATTGACAACCGCGAAATCAAGACGCAAAAAGATCGCGACTTTATTGAAGCCTCGCTGTACAAAAGCAACATTTCCTTGATTCCGAGACCACTTAAAGTAGGTGACGCGCTGTGGATCGCCAAATGCCACGATGGCAGAGAATTTGTCCTGGATCAGATTGTCGAGCGCAAACGCATGGACGATCTTGCGAGCTCGATCAAGGATGGTCGTTGGCAGGAGCAGCGCTTCCGACTAGCCAAGTGTGGCGCGCAGCAAGTCATCTACATTATCGAAGAGGCACACGCGGCGGATGTCGAAGCATTTGCCGAAGCAATGATGACGGCCATGTCGACGATGCAAGTGGCAGACGGACACTTTGTCAAGCGCGTGCCTTCGCTTGATGGCACGATTCGTTATCTAGCGAGCATGACGCAGAAGCTCAAGAAGATTTATGAGGTGTGTGCAACTCTTTAGAAGAAGACGCTGACCCACAGAACAAACCCCTGACGGCTCTGCCAGACTACATGGTTGATAGTCGTGCTTTTGCGCAATTGACCGACCACCTGTCAAGAACACAGCCCTCGAAACGGTTCCATCTCAGCTATACCGCCTTTGACAGCTTGAATGAGAAATCACGCAACATGAGCGTCAGCGATATCTGGCTTCGCATGCTCATGACAATTCGCGGCGTGAGTGCTGAAAAGGCTGTTGAAATTCAGGCGCGCTTCCCAACCTTGACGCATTTGATGGACGCCTATGCAACTTGCAACTCTGCAAAGGAACGCGAGATGATGATGGCGGAGCGGTGTGCTGGCTTTGGTCGCAAGAAGATTGGCAATGCCTTGTCGAAATCGGTGAGCTCTTTCATGGTGCTGAGCGTGCGAGCTAACGACAGATTGCTGAGCAGTTCGCTTGAAGCGTTGACTTGCGCATCAATGAGACTCTATCCTTGATAAATTGGCTTTGCTTGAGAAACTTCGACACGGTGACCATCAGGGTCCTTCAAAACAAAATGCTGCTCGCCCCAGCCGCGAAGCTGCATTTCTGATGGCGATAGATCGACCAGCTTAGCGCGAATCTGTTCAATGCCATGATCCCCATTCAGTCTAATGCGGAAAGTCTGTTCCGTAAAGCCAGCGCTAGATGAAGACGCATCAGCTTGTTGAAGCAGGAGCTCGGGCGAGCCTGGAGCAAGCGAGAGCGATAGCAGGCTATGCGCAGCACTACCTGAGCGGATGTGCAAGCCAAGCTTTGTGTAAAAAGTCCTTGAGGCGGCGAGGTCTTTCACATGCAGGACAGGCGTGATGCTGACAAAGTTTAAGCTCATGCTGAAGTGCCGTTATTCGCTTCCAGAGTTCCGAGCCTACTTTCAAGCTCCTGCTGCACTGCTACTGTAGCGAGAACTTGACAGTATGTCCTCGTCATGATCGCTGTCCAGTCGCCGCATTGGATGTCGTTCTCGATCTCGCGTTCGTGTTTTTTGTGGCTGAAGATAAAAAAGCGAATCCGCCGTGGAAGTCCCGCTTGCCGCTGCTCCCACCACTCCACCACCACAAATAGCGTTGCTCCTATAGCTGGCCTGCTATTGCCCGCTTGCAAACATTGTTGCTGTCTATCTCAGTCATAAGACGCTCCCCTCGCTCATCCTTCTTGCTACAAGACTACTCAAGCTTTGAACGTTGTGCACGACGGCACGTTGATCTGAAACGACGCCATCGATCGCATTTGCCACCATGACCAAACCACAACAGCACCCGCTCGACCCCATCACCGCTGAAGAAATTGTAGCCGCTAGCACGCTCGTTCGCAAAGTCTATGGCGCGAACAAGATCCATTTCCAGCAGGTTGAAGGCTATGAGCCAGCTAAAGCGGACCTCATCCCCTTCCTCGAAGCCGAACGACTTGGTGAACAACGTCCCACACCTCCTGCAAGACGCGCCAAAGTCTACCTGTGGATTTACAAGTCTGATAGCGAAGTGGTTTTTCACAAAATCATCGTCAACTTGACAGGCGGATCCATTGAGTCGGACGAGGTGCTACCAGAAGCGATCCAAGCGCCGATTCATTATGAAGAGATGATTGCCATGGAGCAGATTTGTATGGCTCATCCCGATATCCTCAAAGAAGCCGAGCGACTACAACTACCAAAGGGATACAAAATGGCAGCTGATCCATGGATGTATGGAACGCAGGACGAGACCAACACGCGTCGTCGGTTTCAATGCTACATGTATGTCACACGCGACGTCAAGGATGAAGAGAACGAGTCGAATCATTATGCCCGGCCGCTGGATTTCTCGCCAGTGTTTGATGGTCACACGCGCGAGTTAGTAGAGATGATTCGGCTGCCTTTGGGTCTTGATCACACGACGAGTCCAGGCACCGAGCCTTGGGAACCTGTTTCAGGTTGCGAGTACCATGCCGACCTCGCCGGCATTCCTCATCGCCAAGACCTCAAGCCCCTCTTGGTGAAGCAACCAGAAGGTGTCTCGTTTCACGTCGACGGTCATCACGTCTCTTGGCATAAATGGCAGTTTCGGGTGGCCTTTACTTTACGTGAAGGTCTCGTGCTGCACAATGTACGCTTTGATGGACGGCATGTGGCTTACCGTGCCGCCGTTAATGAGATGACGGTGCCCTATGGCGATCCGCGCGCGCCATACCATCGCAAGCAGGCGTTTGATTTTGGTGATGTCGGTATGGGTCTGACAGCCAACAAGCTTGGCTTGGGTTGCGACTGTCTCGGTACGATCCAGTACTTTTCTGGGTTTGTCTCGAACGGTCAGGGCCAAGCGGTCGAGCTCAAGAATGTCATTTGCATGCATGAAGTTGATGATGGCATCTTGTGGAAGCATACAAACTACCGCAACGAGCGCGCGCAGGTGGTGCGCAACCGCAAGTTGGTCATTCAAATGGTCGCCACCGTCGGTAACTATGAGTACATCTTTGCTTGGGAGCTCGATTTGGCTGGAGCGATGCATATGGAGATGCGCGCCACGGGCATCTTGTCGACGATGCCCATCAAGAAGGATCTCGTCCATGGCGTCACAGCCGAAGGCAGAGCTGCCGCTAAGCAACTCGGCTTTGGCACAGTCGTGTCTGAAGGGACCATGGCGGCAAACCATCAGCACATCTTTAATGTCCGGATCGACCCTGCCGTCGATGGCTTCCGCAATACATTGGTCAAGGATGAAAGTGTGCCGATGCCGCTAGATGACCAGAATCCTTGGGGCGTTGGCTACGTCAATCAGCGCGAGACCATTACAAGACCTTGTTTCCAAGACTTGGATGCCAGCAAGGCGCGTCAGTTTATTGTTCAGAATCCAACAAAGTTTAACCGCATCAGTGGCAAGCCCGTTGGCTACAAGTTGCACGCCCACGTTTCACAAATGATGCTGATGCATGCCTCGTCGTACTCGTACAAGCGGGCCTTCTTCGCGCAGCATCCAGTCTTTGTCACCAAGTACAAGGATGGCGACTTGTATGCTGCTGGAGAATTCACCAACCAATCTACACGCGACACGGGACTGTTTGAGTGGTCGAAGCGCGATGAAGCATTCAACATTGAAGAGGGCGATGACATCGTTCTTTGGCATTCATTCTCACTCTCTCACTCGCCGCGACCTGAAGATTTCCCAGTGATGCCGGCCGAGGTCATCAAGGTTGCATTCAAGCCGACCTCCTTCTTTGAACAGAATCCGTCAAATGACTGCATGCCTTCGTCTCAGGCGTTCAACAAGAGCGAGCTAGTGCAAAATGGGTCGAATGGCAGCTGCTGCTAGATCCAGTGATGTTCTATTTCTTTTATAGCTTCCTAGCTAGTTTTGTATGGTCTTTCCCCTGAGTCGTCTAGATCTCTTGTGCTTGCAATGGTTGCCCTCTTCTGCGCCACACGCCACAGCTGACAAAAAAAAGTTGACCAGAACGTCCATCAGCTACCTAGATGGCGACCACTGCAACAACCATGAGCTCAGCGCATTCATCCGACTCAGAGAGCGGCTCAGACTCAGAAACACAGCAACATCCCGAGGGCACAATCCAAGTCGTCGAAGAAGATGCCCCCGTAAAGACTTTTGCGTCCCTCGGTGTCTTGCCAGAACTCTGTGAAGCCACCGCCAAGGTCGGCTACAAACAGCCGACGCCGATTCAAGCAGAGGCGATTCCGCATGCGCTTGCCGGTAAAGATATCATTGGTCTAGCGCAAACTGGATCTGGCAAGACGGCGGCGTTTGCCCTCCCGATCATTCAAGCGCTTTGGGAGAAACCATCGCCGTTGTTTGCCTGTGTCATGGCACCGACGCGTGAACTGGCCTATCAGATTTCAGAGCAATTTGAAGCACTTGGCGGTGCTCTAGGACTCAAGTCGGTGGTCATTGTTGGCGGTATGGATATGGTCTCGCAAGCGGTTGCGTTGGCCAAGAAGCCGCATATCCTCGTTTGTACGCCCGGTCGCTTGCAAGATCATCTCGAAAACACAAAAGGTTTCTCTCTAAGAACGATGAAGTATCTCGTCCTGGATGAGGCGGATCGACTCCTCGACATGGACTTTGGACCGATTATTGACAAGATTCTCAAAATCATCCCGCGTGAACGCAATACCTACCTCTTCTCGGCCACCATGACGAGTAAAGTCGAAAAGCTGCAACGGGCCTCGCTCAGCAATCCCGTCCGTGTTGCTGTCTCTACGAAGTATTCAACGGTCGACACACTCTTGCAATCCTACCTCTTTATCCCCTTCAAGTTCAAAGACGCCTACCTCGTCTACCTCGTCAACGAACTCGCCGGTCAGAGTACCATTATCTTCGCACGCACCTGCAATGATACACAACGTGTCGCTTTCCTGCTGCGTCATCTCGGCTTCCCAGCTGTCCCATTACATGGCCAACTCTCACAAAGTTCTCGTCTCGGTGCGCTCAACAAGTTCAAGTCTGGTGCCCGAAGCATCTTGATTGCCACCGATGTCGCCTCGCGTGGTCTGGATATTCCACTTGTCGACGCCGTCATCAACTTTGACATCCCAACAGACTCGAAAAGTTATATCCATCGCGTTGGGCGAACGGCCCGTGCAGGTCGCGCAGGCAAGAGTATCTCTCTCGTGACGCAGTACGATCTTGAACTCTACTTGCGTATTGAAGCAGCGCTAGGTACAAAAATGCCGTTGTACGATGCCGACAAGGAAGGTGTCATGATTTTGTCTGAGCGTGTGGCGGATGCACAGCGTGCCAGTGTTTCGGACATGAAGGAGTTGCAAGCACGGAAAGGCGGTCGACGTGGCGAGGGCATCGGTCGTGCGGGTGGACGTGGCGGTGGACGCGGCGGGTCTGCCAGCGGCAAGCGGAAACGCGACGATATGGATCGAGCAGAGTAAGCGCGCTCTCCTATGATGTCTACCTTTTTGTATTTTCAAGCGCCCGGCGTAGCATACAATTGCAATGGATCCATCAAGCATCAAGCGAGCAACGACGCCTGACACGGTTTGCTGCCGTCTTTGAAAGCAGCCCATTCCGCCTCTTCGGCCGCCTGTTGCACCTGAACCGCTTGCTTAATCTCCTCTGGCAAAACAGCCAAGATGTCCGGGTCCAAATCGGCGAGATGAACGCCGCCGCCACGGACACTAGCACGCATCTTCATTTGCTCTTGAACAGAGACAAATCCTTGCTTGAGTCGCTCTTCGTCCTCTTCCTCTTCGTCTTGTGCATCCGTCACCTGTTCCCATTTGAAACGCTGCGGCTGCGTCGTTGCTGGATAAAACATGAGATTCGAATGGGGTTCATAGACGCCACGCCACATGGTTGCCCGGACCTGGGCCAAGTCGGTGTTGTACCGTGACGCCGCTTGTGCGTGCTCCAACACCCAATTGACATCATTAATAGCCGCCGTACGCTGTTTTCGAGTGACCATACCATTTTCACGTGTGCCATAGCGAGAAGGCAGGGCAGCCTGATGATACACCGACGAAGCACCATGCCAGGCGACATATTGATTGCGATTGTATTCAATCCCCGGTGGTGGCAATCGATCGTCTGGATCAGCCAAGGTGCCTTCTTTATAGCCGAGGCGACGATATTCGGCGACCCAATAGTCATCGACGATACGCCGGCCGCCAATCACGATGCGGGCGCCGAATTCGCGAAAGACTGAGCGGGCCGTGCAGACACCAATTTGACGTGATCGATAGGAGGCCGGAATCAAGGCGCGTTGGTAGAGGTCTTCTTTTTCTTGTTCGTCGAGTTGGACCTTGTGCAGTGTCTTGTGACGAATAAAGAAGAGGTACGAGTCACGGTAGCCATTGCAACGGGCGGGTTCCGTGGAAAGCATGTAGAGACGTTGGCCGCGACCTTGAATCGTGAACGTCCTGACGCGATATTCACGGCCGTCAAAGAGGTAGCCATTCTCATCCACTTTTTGCTCGCCGTCGACATCATGATGCGAGAGGACCGATTCATCATTTAGAACGTCGAGCGGGTAGTGCAAGGCGTCTTGTGGGACAACATTTGGACTGATACGATCAGACTTGCGCATCGTGCCAGGTGGCCGACCACGTCTTTGCTTCTTGTTTGTTGTCGGCGTCCCCTCGCGCGTCATGCTGCCCGTGTTGGGCGTCGCCGGCGCCGTCTCGTCTTCGTTGCCGCTGAGCAGATCATCAAAGACGCGTTTTTGTGGTCCACGACGACGGGTTGAGGGCGTGGGTGCTTCTTCCTCCACATCCTCCTCTTCCTGTTCCTCGTCCTCGTCGTCCTCCTCTGCTTCGGCCTCGGCCTCGGCTGCTGCGGCAGCGGCTGCTTCTTCTTCTTCCTGATCGAGTGCCTCTTGCTGATTGGCATCCGTCACGTCGGCCGTCTCTGAGACGTCAGCCATTGGACTATCAGCTGGTGTCTCGTCTTCGATTCTTGCCATTGCTTGGTGCACTCTCTTGCCTTTGTGTTGCTCGGGATGCTTGACTAAGTTCCTAAACTTGTGGTGTTGTTTTCTGCTGAATCTGCTGCCCGCCGGACCAAGCAAGCACGAGCAAGTTACTAGCAATGGCAACCCCCGCCGGACTAGGACTGCGCATCCGTCGGAGAGCTGATCCAGGTCCTGATAGAGACTACCCCGGTCGTGGGCTCTTCAATATCCGAGTCATCAAGCCTGTCAGCTGTCTATAAAGCGCTCCTGGTCCTTCACAAAGTTAGTGCTCAAGCTCAAGCATCATTGCAAACGCTATCGTTCAAGAGCAAGAGCAAGCCATGTCACCTTTGACTGCAACGCAAAGCTCCCTGCAAAGTCCAAGCCCACCCGACTACGGTCATACTTCAGAACGACACAGCTATGATGCTTCACGGCCCCAACGCGTCTATTGTCCCGGTTGCAGCCAAGAACAGCTCACTTCTGTCTTGATGCGTCGCCGGAAAACCGTCGGTGCCGCCACGCGGGCTTTACTCCGTCGAAGAGACACGCGCGGGGATATGCTGATTGAGCATAGTTGCTCGCTTTGCAATGCGCTTTTGGCGACTGGCACGCAACAGCCACAGCCTGGCCAGGGCCTCGATGACTTGCCGAGCTATCAAGAAGCGATGGTCTTTTACGATAAACGGCACAATACGATTCATGTTGGCTCACGGAAACTTGGGCAGCTGAGTGGTGCTGCAGCGTTGCATGTGGCGACTTGAACGACTTTATGCCACCGTTGTCGCTGCAGGCATCTGTTTCATCTATTTGCCAGGCGAGTCCGATTCAGGGGCTCTCCTGAATCCTTTTTCTCCAACGCATCGATCTATTGCTTCGGCCGATAGACTTGCGACACGCTGGTCTATTGTCACCGTCGTGGAGACGTCATTGGAGTGTATCCTATGACTGACTCACTACTGCTACAAGAGTGATGGCTGGCGACATAGCGCGGTCATCGCTGACTTAGTCTGCGTCATGCTTCTTTCTTGTGCGACGATTTGTGGCTACAGTCTTGTGCTTGCTTGGTACAGCAATGCGATCTATTGTAAGGGCTTTGTATCGAGTAGGTCTGTATGTATTTTTGATTTATCATATCAGCCTTTAGGATACCTAGGTAGTGTTGTCATTGATCTATTGCTATCATCATGATCACTTGTCTCCCTCTCCAACCTCGCAGGGCTCCTCCTCCTCCTCCTCCTCCTCCTCCTCCTGATTCGAGTCGTCCATCCACCAGGGCTCCTCTCTCTCTCCAGACGCATCCCTTCTCACCCGCGCAATCACAAGCAGGGCCTCTCTTCATCCTTTTTGTCGGACTAGTCATCTCTAGCTAAACACACGCACACACCCTCAGGCCCTCTTCTCTATCGACTCGATTCTGGAAAGACCCTTCCACGCGAATCCCTCGAAAATCAAAAAGGTCTCACTCCACATCATCCCGCCGCCAACGCAACGCCCTTGGATCACTCTTTGCCAGATCGCCCTCGACTTCACACAGTAGAGCCAACGCATCTCAGATTCATACGTAAAACCAGCTTCAAGGGCCTCTCTCTCTCATCTGCGAATTCCGTTACATGACACTCGGGATCTGCAATGAAGTCCTTCTTCAACTTAACCTCCAGCGGCTCTAAAGCCAGCGCCACGCAACAAACCGCCTCGGGCCAAACAACACCAACCTTATCGACCGTTCAGGAAGGTCAACTGCCGGCTCCTGGATATTTTGAGAAACGGGCCGGTGGTGGCTCACGGGCCTCATCGTCGCAAAGGAGCTCGAATGAGGATAAACGGGAACAAGCTGGCTTCGGGACGCGGAGTGGGCAATCGACGCCGAGGCCTAGCATGTTTGATGGTCGGTATGGCAATCTACTCTTATTCGTTTGTCAAAGTCGATGAGAAAGAGACTGCTTGTGGACGGTATCGCTTCGACTATGGTAGAAGCGATATCGAACAGATGCGAGCTGCAAGCTCGACTTTGCTCTTGAATACCTGCAGAAGGACTGTATGCTAACGTGATTCTCTCTAGTCTACCGGCTCTCAGTGCTCATCTTCAAGTGACGCCCATCAGCACGCCTCGTAATACCATGTCCGAGGGTTCCTCCCTCATCCCGGCCAACATCCCCGTCGGTCCACCCAAAGGCCGGCTTGTCGTCAACATCATGGCCGGTCGCGGCTTGCATATGCCTCAATCAGACGTAAGCAAATCCATGCAAACGCATGTTTGACAAGGAACGCAAACTGACAAGCAGTCTCTGCCCTATGTGATTTGTACCTACGAATCCAACGAGTTCATCACAAGTGGGCCCTCCAAAGATGCACCCAAGACGAGCCAGATGCCAACTGCCGGCCTTGCCATTCCCAAATCACGTCAGTCTTCGAGCACCTCCCTCAACAATCTCGCTTCCGGTCGTCCCAAACTGCAAGAACTCGCCACGAACCCAGTCTGGATGCAAGACGGGTGTTTTGATGTCCAGACGGGTGACTCGGAGGTGGATGTCTCGGTGTATGACAAAAAGACGCAGACTTTCCTAGGTCATGTCCGTTTCAGACCCAATCTTGAACCCAAGCAAACAACTGAGCAGTGGTACAAACTCGAGGGCCGCAAGCAAGAAGGCGAAACCATCAGCGGCGAAGTGCAAATCCAAACGTACCATGAAAAAGTCGAAAAGCGTCACTACGGTCCTGATGATTTCGAAATTCTCAAGTTGATTGGCAAGGGCACATTTGGTCAAGTCTACCAGGTGCGCAAACGTGACACGAATCGCATCTACGCCATGAAGGTGCTTTCGAAAAAAGTCATTGTTCAAAAGAAGGAGGTTGCGCATACCGTCGGCGAGCGCAACATTCTCGTGCGCACAGCCTTGACGGAATCGCCATTTATCGTGGGACTCAAGTTTTCGTTCCAGACGCCGAGTGACCTCTATCTCGTGACAGATTACATGTCTGGTGGCGAACTCTTTTGGCACTTGCAAAAAGAAGGCAGTTTCCAGGAACCGAGGGCCAAATTCTACATTGCCGAGCTCATCTTGGCACTCGAACACTTGCACTCGCACGACATTGTCTATCGCGACCTCAAGCCGGAAAACATCCTGCTTGATGCCAATGGCCATATCGCCTTGTGCGACTTTGGTCTCTCCAAGGCAAACCTCACGAGTAACGCCACGACCAACACATTCTGCGGTACGACCGAGTATCTTGCACCGGAAGTCTTGCTCGATGACTCGGGCTACACAAAACTCGTCGATTTTTGGTCGCTCGGCGTGCTCGTCTTTGAAATGTGCTGCGGCTGGAGTCCGTTCTACGCTGAAGACACACAGCAAATGTACAAGAATATCGCGTTTGGTAAAGTGCGATTCCCGAAGGACACGCTCTCGGTGGAAGGTCGCAACTTCGTCAAGGGATTGTTGAACCGTAATCCGGCGCATCGTCTCGGTGCCACGCGCGACGCCGCCGAGCTGCGTGAACATGCCTTTTTTGATGATATCGACTGGGAAGCGCTTGTGCAGAAACGGATCGCGCCGCCGTTCAAGCCAGTGCTCGCAAATGACCAAGATACGGCTAATTTCGATGAGGAGTTTACGAATGCCAAGGTGGACAAGCATGGCGTCGTCAACAGCAACGGCAATAATCTCTCAGCAACACCGCTGAGTCCGGGCATGCAAGCCAACTTTCAGGGCTTCACCTTGTATGTTTCTTTTGCAGCAGAAATGAGAAAAAGCTAACCGGTAGTGTGGACGAGAGCAGCATGTCACGCAACTTTGGCCACAAGGGCTCGCCTATCGACTCGAGCATGGTCGATGAAGCTGCTGTGCCAAGTGATGACGAGAGTATGGATGAAGACGAGACACGAGAAAAGATGGAGGAAGATGGCGTCTTTGGCCGGATTGAGTGATCACTTTGGTTCATGATGTGCAATTAGCTTCTTTCTGGTTTCTTTGCTCCCATTGGTTCTTTTTTTTTCTGCGCTTTCTTCATTGTGATTTATGACTTTGGGAGAAGACCTCTGATATTCTATCTGTCTACTGCATGTCTTTCTGATCATCGCGATTGCTCTACAGCCAAGTGGAGCCCCTGACCCCTGCTGCGTGTTGTTGTCGTTCGAAATCTTTTTTTATTCAATTCACGGGACCGCAAGACAAGACACGCCTGGCCATCCACAACAGGCTCAGAGACTCGCCGCTGTCAATAAGCGCAGCTCATTCTCATCATGACCAAAGATGCGTCTGATGTCCTGAGTCAAGTCTCAAGTGCTCTACGCGACTCGATCGAGCCAGCGTTCGCCTCGCCGACCGTCTCCACCGTCTCTTCGCCACTCCTCTCGTCGAGTGACCCGCAAGCGATCGCTGATCTCTCAGAACTCTCCGAGGTGCTCTCAAAGGAGATCAAAGTCACGCCTGAAACGATCGAACGCGCGGAACAGCTCAAGACGGAGGGAAATGCACGGCTGTTGGCTAAGGATTTCCTGGGTGCCATGGACCTTTACACACAAGCCATCGACATGAACCCGACAAAGGCCGTTTACTGGGCGAATCGAGCGCAGGCAGAGATTGCCACAGAACAGTTTGGTTCGGCGATCGCAGACGCGACGATGGCCGTCAAACTCGAACCCACCTATGCAAAAGCCTACTACCGACGCGCCGTCTCCTTTGTCTCGATTGCAAAACACAAGGATGCCTTTCGGGATTTCAAAAAAGTGTGTGAGTTGCTGCCAAATGACAAGGCGGCGCGTGTGCGCATGCAAGAGTGCAACAAGCTGATTCGTCGACTTGCGTTTGAAGAGGCGATCGAGGTGGATGATCCACCCTCGGCCGCTGAGGGTCTTGACTTTGCCAACATGACAATTCCAGACGACTATGACGGCGTTGCCTTGCCGGCAGAAGGCATGTCTGCTGAATTCATCACCGATATGATGCAGCGCTTCAAAGATGGTAAAAAGATTGCACTCAAGTATGTCTATCAAATCATCATCGCCGTCAAGGAGATTCTCACGACGGAAGCCACCATGACGGATCATCGCCTCGCCGAGGATGAAAAACTGACCATCTGCGGCGACACACATGGCCAGTACTTTGATCTCTGCCATATCTTTGAGACGAATGGCTTCCCGAGTGCACAGCACGCTTATCTCTTCAATGGCGATTTCGTCGACCGCGGCAGCTGGTCCACCGAGATTGCGCTTATTTTATACTGCTACAAGTGGCTCATGCCGCATCACATGCTCATCTCGCGCGGCAATCACGAAACGCAAGACATGAACAAGGTCTATGGCTTTGAAGGGGAGTGCAAAGCGAAATACAATGAGCGCGTCTATCGCTTGTTTTCCGAAAGCTTTTCATTGCTTCCGCTCGCGTGTCTTGTGCACAGCGAGTATCTCGTCTTGCACGGCGGTCTCTTTTCAAGAGACGACGTGACGCTCGATGATTTGCGCAACATCAATCGTCATCGCAAGAAGCAACCCGGTCACGAAGGCCTCATGATGGAGATGCTCTGGACCGATCCACAATCGCAACCCGGTCGTGGTCCTTCGAAACGTGGCGTCGGCTTGCAATTCGGACCGGATATTACGGCACGCTTCTGCGACAAGAATGGCTTGCGTGGCATTATTCGCTCGCATGAAGTCCGCATGGATGGCTATGAAGTCGAGCATGACGGCCGTTGCATCACCGTCTTTTCTGCACCCAACTATTGTGACGCACAGGGCAATGACGGCGCCTATATCAATGTGACGCTCAAATCTTGTGCCGAACGTACACCCAAAGAGCAGCTCTCGTTGGTGTTTGAGCGTTTCAAGGCGAGTCCGCATCCAGACGTGCGACCCATGGCGTATGCCAACCAAATGGCATACATGTGAAGCGCATGTCTTATTTTATGATACAAGTCCATTTGATTGTACATTCCCCTATAGGCATCTAGAGACGAGCATTTCGTTAGGCATCTGCAATCATTACCTTGGCTGTTTCTGGCACTGCGGCTTGCGATGATTCGCTCAAAGACGGCATCGCTTCCGCTGACTCGGGCGCATCACCTTTCAAAACAGCCACCATTGCCTTAGCTGAGCGTGCCTCGTTGCGCACCGTCGAGAATGAGCCCGCCTCGTACCGCGTTCGCTTGATTCCGCGCGGTGCCTCTCCATCCGCAGCTTGCTGTTCCTGCGCGCGCAAGGCATCCACCGTCCGCAGCCAGGCACCATGTTGACGCCAAAACGTCTGCGTCTTGTCACTCAAGCCAAGCTTCCAGAGGTAATCGACCAGTCCGAAATGGCTCGTGTCGGCAAAGTGTCGCACCGTCCAGACACCCCTGACAGGCGGCGGTTCGTCGAGGACCGTTCCTAAGACTGGTTCATGCTTGTCGTCGAGCAATTCTGGCAAGAGATGGAGACACGTCGTTTGGGAGCACGCAAACGGATGTGCCTGACTCGCGAGCGGTACCAGACAATCACTCTGCCGCCAAGCTTCTTCTTCACCCTCACGCTGCATCTGTGACTGTACCTCGGCCGTGTACTTTTCACGCGCCACGAGCCAATGACAGACTGCCAAGGGTGGCAGAAGCAAAGGCGGATCGGTCGATGCCGTATAGGACCTGTAAAACGTCGCTTCACAGAGGCAAGTATCGGCATTAAGCTGCGCCATCGAGTCGGGCAACATGCACCAGCCGGCCGAGTCACGCGAGAGACCTTCGGCTTTACCATTTGAAAAGTTGAGAAAGGAACGCATGAGGGTGCTCGCAACGCTGGCTTGGGATTGTCGACGTGGAAGGCTTGGTCGCGGCTTTGCCTCGAGACCCGCATCGGCAACAGACACCTTGTTTGAAGGTGTCTGTGCCGTATCAGTAACCTCCATCGAGTCCAAATCATCCTCTGCCTGAGGCGAACCTTCCTCCTCGGCATCTATCTGCATCCACTGATCGCCACCAAAGTCATACAACTCGGAGGCCACGACATTGGCCGATTTCGCCAGATGCACACCCAAACTCAACATGTAACCCAAACTCAGCATACGCTGTCCCGCCAAGGGACCTGACTGTTGGCCTAAAGCAGAGACGAGCGGCGTGCCTCGAAAGGGCGACGAGATGGCTGCCAGCGATACGAGCATCTCAGGTGACCCTGGCAGACTTGTGCCAAGCATTTGTTGCAGGTGGTAGAGCGTACATCCGCCAAACGAATGGCCTGCGAAGTGTAACGGATGCGCCGGTGACCATTGTGGGTACAGCCCAGTCGTGTGCGTCCGACCAAATCGCGCGTGACCGTGTTCTTTTGCATGGGCGTCGCCATAGTCGCATCGACCGCCCTTCAGTGCATAATAGACTTCAATCGCGCGGTCCCAGAGTGACGAGAAGCTACCGCATCAAGGCAATGTTAGCCTCTTATTTCATAAAAGACATGCAGCGCCACGCGCACAATGGTGATGTGTTTCCTACTTGACCACAAGAAGACGACGATCGGAAGAGCCTTCAGGCTTATTCTCGTTGAGCAACGCGTCGAGCCCTTCAAAGATCTTGGCGGACGTGCCTGCGGCCCATCCTTCTACAAACACGAGCGGCTGGCGCGTTAGTCATGGCCTGGCCTCGAAAGGAAAGACGTACGATCGGCTCGAGTGGGCGACCGTCTTGATCGAGGGACGCGAGCTCGAGTGACCTTTCCATGGTGCTCATGAGCTTTCTAGTAGAGTTGCGTCATTGGATGGGTATCTAGGGTGTGTAGTCAAAATCTGGGGTTCCTTAGACACACACATAGCTTAAGGTTGAAGCAACTGTCTATATAAAGTTGCAAAAGAGTATTCCCCTTCTCTAGATTGGTCCATCAGTCTATTCCAATCATCTGCCAGCCTGGACTGTCCCTCACCTAGGTAGTCAAGCAAGCTCCCGCAAGTTGGTGTGACTTGCACTCCGTGACCCCGTCGCTTCCGAATGCTGCCCACTCGATCCACTGCCGCTGCCACTCTGCTGCCCTTGCTGTGGCGGCGACGTACTCACCAAATCATGAATACTCACGCGCGGCACAGGCAATGTCCGCTCACTCTGTTGTGTACTCTCCAAAATATCACTCAACCGCATGGCATTCACCGGTTGATGATGATGATGGTGTCGTCCATACTCTTTCGGTGAACTATATCCGCTACCCGGTTGGAAAGGGTCTACCTCGAGTGCCGCCAGCGTCGGTGGCGTGCCGCGCAAGGAAAGTTGACGAATCGAGGGGAGATGAATGCCGTGCAACGCGTCGACCTCACGCGGATGCAAACGTGGCGAATGAGCCGGTGTGACAAGCGGTGTATGTTCTGGTGTAGGCGAATGCGGGTGTCCATGATGCAGTGGAAACAAGGCCGGCGAAGTGGGTGCCGTACTGAGGACGGGACTCCCTGGACGGGACCGTTTCGAACGATGGGCATCGTGATGACGATCGTCGTCTTCGTTGGAGTGTTGGCGTGACATGCTCAACGTGGGCCTGTTGAAGGGCAACTGAAGGCCGTTTGCGTAACCGCCGCCGTTATGGTGACCCGCGGCCGGCGAAGCGAATGTCGCATGACGATATTGCGAAGGTTGATAGGTATTGTAATGATGCGAAGCCTGCGCGGGCTGCGGATGGTTCTGGACAGGCGAAGTCATGCCGTGGCCGTTTTGACGAGAGCGGTCTTGCTCGAGCTGCTGCGAGGCGGCGGCAGCGAGCACATGCATCTCATCATACTCATGGCCTGAATTCTGTCGACTTGGGATACTACCAGGGCCATGTTGCGTCGGGACAGCCATCGGATAGAGTTTTGGTGAATGGTCTGGCGAGACGTTGACGGACGACTTGCCACTTGCACCGGTCGAGGCTGCAGTACCACCACCGCCACTCGCGCGATTCTGTCGACGTGCGTTTGGGTTTGTATGGATCCGCGCATGTCGCGTCAACTCATCCGAACGACTGAACCGTTTCGAACAGCCTGGAAACGTACAGCCATGTGGTTTCTCGCCCGTGTGGGTTCGGATATGCCGCGTTTGGTGTTCAAGACGGTGAAAGGCCTTGGCGCACATGGGACATTTATAGGGCCGCGGCAGTTCGGTCGGTGTCGCTGGTTGTGAGTTGGGTGTCGTTGTTCCATTGGTACTCGCAGCCGAGACGGGGCCTTGGGAGGCAGACGTTGCCGTTGACGCTGCTGCGGCCGCTGTCGCATCGGGCGCCGCAATGGCAGAAGTGCCTGAGAAGGGGTTTCCAAGCATCAGTGAAATGCGCAGATACGATCGCTGGCGTTCTAAATGGTCCTGGACTGGATAGGCCCTTGGAGAAGAACTGAAAGAGAAGGAGAAAGAGGTCGAAGAGGAGGCGAGGCGGAGAAAAAATGGAGGCAATTTGCGCTTGTCAGCAAACACGCGATAAGAAGCGCTTTTGATGTAGCTTCTTGGGCACTGCTTGGGCCTTTGAGAAGCGCTTGGATGCGACTCGGCCTAGAGAGGCGCAAACAGAGGGCCGGCTTTTGTGTTGGGTTTGGTAGATGGATTTGTCTCTTGTGGTGCTCTTTTTCAAGAGGAAGGCGGGAAAAGGCAAAAAAGGGGCGCACATGCACAGTCAATGGCAAGAGGGAGAGGGAGAGGGAGAGGGAGAGGGAGAGGGAGAGAGGATCACCCGATGGATGGGCAGCATCAGATTACTCCATAGACGACATCGATCTAGCAAAAGGGCCCACCTGGGATGGTCGCAGTTGCTAACTTGGCAGTACTACAAGGGACGACGACAGCCAGAGTCACAACAGAGGATACACATGCACCGCCTGGACACGAGTCCCCCCACATGTGATTTGACAAACAGAGAGGATGCGCTCAAGCCTCCTGGCCATCAGAGGCAAGCCATGCTCCTGAATACTGGCTCACATGTCGTAGCACTCTACGGCCCGATATTGGACCCTAGTCAGGACCTTCGACACTCCCTTGGTACTCAGCTGATGTCATCAGATTATGTACATGTGCTGCTTGTATGTATGCAGTATCTAACTCATCGGCCTTGTCGCGGTCGCTATTGTCTGACTAAGTCTGTATACTTGTTCTGCCAAGTACTTGTAGATCTGGTCTAGTAGCGCTAGTGGCCATCCCACCCTTTCCATCTCCATGACGAACGCTTCTTCTATTTCTCCTGTTTGAGTTTTGCCGAGCCGGGTGGGAGCGGCCGCAGTACAGCCGAGGTTGACAATTCTCAAAAGTTTGCTCTTGCCAACCGACTCACCTAGGACTCGCTAGGAGTGACCTTAATTAGAGGCTACCTAGGTAGCCACCAGGAGTCCAGGACCGCTCAGACAGAGCTCACGCCGGCTGCTGGGTGATCAAATCGCGCATCGACACCAGGATGCGTGACATGGATGAATAATTCCATTTACCACACGTCTGCAGCAAATCGCTGTAAATGTCCAACAAGTAGATAGCCCCTGCAAACCCTTCCAGTCGACGTCCACGAAACTGCCAGCTGCCACCTTCGGCAATCCAACGTGCCGCCGCAGAGCCATTGGATGACGCGTCGATATCCAGACCGACAGCGCCCATGCCAGCCCAGTCCATGAGATCCGTCACTTCAAAGGCAGACGTAACGAGCTGCTGCTGTTCATGCGCTGTTGAGGCAGCCTTGCCGTTTGCAGCGCCTGTGCCAGAACGCGCTAAGTCGGTACAGGGCACCCCGGACCCTTCTTCCGAAGACGCAAAGACATAGAGCGTCATGACGAGCGCAGCCTGAAAAACGGCAAAGCAAGCGTAGATGGAGCGCATATCCGTCTGTTGTTTGTTGGACAAGAGCGTATAGACTTGTGCGCTGTGCAGCAAGGCACGACGCGCCGCCGGTGTCTGAACCCAAGATTTTGTAAAGGTTGCTGCAAACGAAGCAGCTTGTCCGCCAGCTCTGCCTGCCGTAATCTCCATGAGATCGCTATTCATCGTCAGTGACAGACAGAGATAGTGCCAAAAGACAAGACAGTTGCAGCGTTGCCATTCTTGCGGAAAGGACGGTAGCAGTGACTGGAAATTGTCGATGAAGGAGATGTAGTGGTGAATCATGTTGCGTCCTGCTTCGTCTCGCTGGTAGAGCTTGTAGGGAACCAAGACAAACGGCTCGCTATCATGATGATTGGCCTGGTAGTCTTGCAACTTTTGATAGGCATCGGTGCCACGCAGCGATAGATAGTTCAACACCGTGTGCAGCGCGTAGAAGTTGAGGGTACTGCCAATCAGCTTGTCGAGCGAGTTTTGCGAAGACAAGGCCGGCATAATCATCGGGTACTGACTATCCTTGACAATAGCCCACCAGATCTCATGGTTGGGCGCGTCAAACAGCAAGTCATCGCACGGCAGCAACATCTCGATATTGTTGACACGCATGATGGGTGCCGTGCGTAGAAATGTGCAATAAGCCGAATCAGAGCGTAGCATGCTGATGACGATACGTTTGAGCGACTCGACGCGGCCCCAGGCTTTCCACGTCGTTTCAACACTGGAGAATTGTGAAAAGATGTGTTCATTTGATTTTTTGCCATAGTCGGTAAAGATGCCATGCGTCTGGGCAATGTTGACCATGCAAATGTAGAGCATCTGACACGGTGTCAGATGATCGCGATTAGCAAAGAGCGCCGCCAGTTTGAGGAAAATAAAGGCCGTTGCAAAAGCAGACATGGCATCGAGCGTGATGCCATTGATTTTACGCTCGAGATCAGCCATGATGCGGTCTTTGAGATCGTCAAAGTTGCTTTGGACGAAATGACTTCCCTCTGGCGTATTGCCTAGTCCAAATCCAACGCATGACATGGTGAGCAGAAGCAACGGGTCGCAGGTCGAGATGCTAAACACTGGAATGTGGAAAAAAGGCGCCTCCTTTGTGAATTTTTGGAAGTACGTCTCGAGTGCACCATCAAAGTCGGCACAAGTCGGAAAGCCTTGCAACAAGTCGGCCGTATAGTCCAATTTCGAGGCAGGGTTGTAGAGGTTGCTGCTCGTCGGAAACAAGGCGCGCATCATGCGCAAGCGACACGCCTCGCTGACACGTGCGCGTTGGCCAGGCATCCGCGGTACCTCACATGAATGCTCACAACTCGCAAACAAGTCTTCCGTGCCACCATGCAAGACATCATACCAGCGCTTCTCAGCCGTAGCCCATTTCCCATGACTAAACATGCGCGTATACCAACCTTGCTCGACTTTGGCATAGCGTCCGTCGCTCAAGGTGGCGGTATTGCCCTTGAGTGGGAAAGCGATGCCCCAGGAAGAACTCATCTCGGGCTGTTGCGTCATGTTGAGGATATTCGTGACGGGATTGTTGTGTTGATTGATGGAGAGCCAGCGATTCATGGCTGGCTCCGAGGCGCCTTGCGAGCTGGAAGTGACGGGTGAACTGTAGTAAGACTGAGAGGGACGCATGGGCAGATAGGGTGCCATGGCATTGGAAGACGTTGCCTGCGGCGCCGGCGCACTGCCACGGACGTAGGATTCGGCCGAGGTGGACATGGGCCATCGCGGATGTTCAGCAGATCCTTGACCCAGACGATACGCTAGGCCTTGGATCTGAAGGGCGTCATCAGTGATGGCTTGGTTGATTTCAGGAGGGAAATTGCTGTATTGCGGCTGCGTCCAAGGGACGCTCGCTTGAGCTTGAAAGTCAAGCACAGCTTCTTTGCTGAACGCAGACTCATCAGAGGCAGAGGGCGCATAGTTCTGCAATAACTGATTGGATGAAGCGGCCGATTGCTGCACAGGTCGCGCAGCGGCAAGGGCCCGTCCAGCATAGTGGCTCGGCGGTTGTGAATAAGGCATGGGCTCCGACGGCGGTTGATAGGCCGTTGTCTCCACCGCTGCACGTAGTCCAGGCGATGCCTGCACAGACGGTGTGCCTTGTCTCGTTGGCGCACCCAACGGAAAGACATTGGTCAAGCCATACATGGCTGCCGCCGCCGCCGTTGTTTCTGCTGAAGCCTCTGCCGCCGTCGACTGCTTCTTTTCCACCTTGGCACGCTTTGCCGGTTTCGTCGTTACAAGTGAAGCGCGCCTGCCGCCTGCGTCGCTTGTTGATTCTTGAGCTTGCTCTTGTTCACCTTGCTCTTTGCGTGCATGCATACGTAAATGCCGCGCAAGCACATCACTGCGCGCATACGCCCTACTGCATAAATGACAGACAAATGGCTTTTCCTTTGTATGGGAGCGTTCATGACGCCGAAGATGTTCCCTAAAAGGATGTCAGCATCGATGTTCTTTAGACTGGTCTGACAGATGAGGCCCCTGTCGGGTGGGGATGTTTTTGCATGTTTTTTTTCATCTGCGCGGTGGGGCCTCGAGACGGTCTTTTGTCTTGTCTCTGAAGAAGACATAAGACCTGCCGGCGCTTGGCAGGTAGATAGCTTACGTTTTAGTAAAGACTCGATCGCAGCTGCCACATTCGAGATGCATGATTGCCTGTTTGTCTCTTCCGAGGTGGGTGGTATTCGGCTTTTGGTCGCCGTGTTGTGACGTGTGCCCAAGTGCCTAGGTCGGTAAGTGGCAGGAAGTGGGCCGAGGTGGGCGTCGCACAGCAGAATCTGAGCAGATTTCAGTAATTGCACGCAGGAGAAGAGCATGGCAAGAAGAAGCTTCGAATGCCTACCAAACATGATCAGTGTTCACAGTTCAAGCACCCTCCTCAGCATCCTCGCCCAGCACCTCGCAACGTCGTGTTGAACTCGGACCAGCTCTGTTGCCCGGGGACCCACTCCGTCGTCCATCCTGCTGCCCAGCCCAAGCCCGTGCACGTGCATCCCGTCGATTGACCTTGCGTTCCTCGAGCAAGCGCTCCGCCGGCCTCGCCTCGCCGCCACTCGGCGTACCCCGTGCCAGCAACATGACCATCTCCTCATTAATTTGCAATCCCCATACGAGGACGGCGACATCTTGAATCACGCTGAGGGCATGTTCATTCTCACGTGAACCGGCGGCGATGTCACCGGCTGGCACGCCTTCAGTTTCATACGGCACGTTGGCAGGTCGAGGCGGTGCCGGGTAGAGTGGTTTCGTAGACCAAGGAACGGCGAAAAGACCCTTGGGTGGACGGGGCGGCAAGGTCCCTGATGCACGACGGAGGACAAATAAAATGCCATCCGAGGTACAGCTCACGACGGCTTCCACGTCAATCGTATCGTCTTCCTCGCTCGCACGACCACGTGGTGAGTCGGGCGCGCTCGTTGCTGAATTCGTCGGTGAACGTCGGCCATTGCCATCGAACCCATGTCGAGCATGATGGCCGGGCTCCTGGCCATGACTCTCGGTCGGTGAATGTGTCGAGAGCGTCCGTTCTGGTGAATTGCTTGAACTGTCGGCATGCGGCGACTTCCATGCAAAGCGCATATAAGCAACAGAATCATTTGTCTTTGCAAGATCAATCGCTTCAAGCACGCCATCGAGACAATCTGCCTGCACGCAGCTCAAGAGAGACTGTCCCACCGCTTCCTCTGGCAAAAGGCCAACCAGCTCATCAAGCGCATAGGTGGCATAGAGAATCGTCAAGTTTTTCGTAAAGCGATTGAGAATGAGCGCCGCCCGCGGTTCTTTGCGACGGTTGCTGGCAATACTCGTAAAGCGCTCCGACATGAACAAGAGCATCTCATACCGTGGGTCGCCAACATTGGGTGAAAACGCCTGACGCACGATTGGCGCCGCCAAAGCGCGGCCCATGCTTCTGTGTGAATCGCGATGGTAGACGGTCGTTGCGGCGACAATGACATCGTAGACCACTGAAAACGTACATTCACATCCAATCCAGCGGCCATCCTTGTGCTTGACTTTGACATATGCCAAGACGCTGGCATGGTCGAGATCAACGGCATTGGCATGCTCGTTGCGCGCAAGCGGCACTTCATCTGGATGGAAATAGTCAAAGGTGGACTTGCCAGAGACTTCTTCGGGTTCGTAGCCGAGCACGTCGGTGATGCTGTCGGAGGCATAGAGGAGGCGCGCATCAGCCGTCACGCTGTGCATGGTAATAAAGGTCAGCTCCATGACGGCGGATGTGTTGTGTCTGTACTGCTTCACTCTGCGCAACAAAAGGATTGAGGGGCAAGGCTGCTGAAGCTTCAAATCGCAAGAGAGGCCGCACGGTCTTCCTGTGGCTATCGCTTGAGCTTAAACGCTTTACTGGTGGTTGCGCCGCTGATGAGGGCGACTGTCGATTGCAAGAGACGGATGTGACGCTAGGCTGGCGAGCACGTTGGTGGATGTGACGTTTGTCGTTTGAATGCCTTCACCCGGGTTGTTGCGTTGTGCGAATGCGAGATGAGGCTACAAGAGGAAGGGCACACTACAGACTACCGTACACAGACCAGAGTCAGGAGATCATCTTCAAAACTGCAAAGAAGCAAATGAGCTACAGAAGGGATATAAAGACTGGTCAAGCGTGACTCTCTAGAGCTTCGGCTGTGATCCACCGTCGAGCTCGGCAGCAGCGGCCGAAATGCACAGCGCATTGCGTTCCACCACCCAAGTCTGGAAGATAACCTTGCCACCCTCCTTCCACATCTCCGTCTTGAGTGTTTCACCAGGATAGACACTGCCAACGAAACGCACCTTGATGTTTTTAAAGTTGCCAAACGTCTTGAGAATGTGCTTGCCGGCATAGCCAAAGAAGCAGAGTCCATGCAAGATGGGCTTGGGGAACTTGCCAACAGCAGCGAAGGCGGGGTCAATGTGCAACGGGTTGTAGTCGCCGCTGAGGCGGTAGAGCGCCGCCTGATCCTCAGAGGTCTTTTCCTCCACCACGGCATCCGGCTTGCGGCTCGGCACCTTGTTGGCCGCGGTAGCGGCACCACGGTCAGCACCCTTGGACTCGCCGCCAAAGCCACCAGAGCCACGGATAAAGATGGTAGACTCGTTGTTGAAGAGAAGCGTGCCATTCTCGTCTTTCGTCGTGGTGCGAATCACAACCGAAGCAGCCTTGCCCTTGTCAAGCACCTCGAGCACCTGCGCCTGCGCCGTCAAGGTACCAGCCGTTGGAATCGGGAACTGCTTGATTTCAAGATATTGCTCGCCGTGGAGCAACATCATGGGGCTAAAGTTTGGCAAAAAGTCGTCCCAGGGGATGCCCATTTGCGCATCAAACTGAGGAATGACACCAAACGTCGGCAAAGCTTGGAAGTCTTCGGCGTTTTCATAGACAAAGGGCAATTCAGTGCGCTTGGCTCCAATGCCGAGGTTGTAGAGGATGACATCGCGCTCGGCGTAGGTGTACGTCGTCGGCTCAATCGGTGTCGACAAGGCCTTGTTGACCTTGCCCAAAGGCGAGTCGTCTTCATCACCGCCACCATTCGCACGATTCTCCGAGTTTGCCAAAAAGGCCATGACCGTCTCTTGCGAGCTCTCCGGGTTGGTAGGCTCGCCCTTTTCAAAGCTCGTAATGTCATTCCACTTTTCGGCAATGTGCTCAGGCGTCATCTTGACATCAATTGGGAAACCATGTCCCTCAGTACGTTGCCAGCGCAAACGCGCAATCCAGCCACAACCGGTCTCAAAGACATGTCCGTTCGAAGGTGACTCTTCCGAGGCAAGTGCCACAACAAGCGGCGCGACATAGTCGGGCGACATGGCCTGAACCATCTCTTCAGGCATGATCGTACGGGTCATGTTGGTACCGGCATTCGGTGCGATACAGTTTGTAAGAATGTTGTACTTTTCACCTTCCTTGGCAAGCGCCTGCGAGAAGCCCAGGATGGCCATCTAGATGTTAGCGAGCTCTGACGAGAGAAGGGTTCAAACTTTTGCCACTGCGTAATTTGCCTGCCCAAAGTTGCCATAGAGTCCAGAGACAGAGGCGGTGTTGACGAAACGACCATACTTTTGCTTGAGCATGTATGGCCAAGCAGCCTTGGAAACCTTGTACGTGCCGCGCATGTGCACAGCCTGGATGATGTTCCATTGCTCATCCGTCATGGCGAGGAAAGACTTGTCACGCAAGATGCCTGCATTGTTGATAACGACGTGGACGGTGCCAAAAGCATCGATGGCCGTCTTGACGACAGCATCACCGTCCTCGACCGAGTGACGGTCGCCGACAGCTTCCGCGCCGAGCTTCTTGCATTCCTCAACCACTTTGCTAGGGTCACCGACGTCGTTGACGACCACCTTGGCGCCAAGCTTGGCAAAGAGCAACGCGTACGAACGACCGAGACCGCCACCAGCACCGGTGACAATAACAACCTTGTCCTTGAAGCTGACTTTGGTGTCGCCTTGCGGGTTGGCAGACATCTTGGATCCTTGCTCGAGCACCTCGAGGTAGTCCTTGTCAGCCGAGCCGGTTGGGTAAGTAGGCTTGTCAAAGTTTTCAACCTGGTCCCACTTGGCAAGCACGGCATCGGGCGTCATGCTTCCGTCCGGCTTGAGCAATGCGCCGGTAGCACGCTCCCAACGCAACTTGAAGACGACACCACCACCGAGCTCATATAGACCACCGTTGTTTTCACGCTGCTCGGAGCAGAGGAAGGCGACAGTCGGCACGACAAAGTCGGGCGTCACGAGCTTGAGCTGCTCCTCGCCCATGACGGTAGCAGTCATACGAGACGCGGCGATTGGGGCGATACAGTTGGCGAGAATGTTGTATTTAGCACCCTCTTTGGCAAGCGTGTACGTAAACGCAATTTGACCCATCCTGATTTGTTAGCAAGCAGACGACAACGAAGGTGAAAATACTTTGCTGCAGAGTAATTAGTCTGACCAAAGTTGCCATAGATACCGGCAGCAGAGGCGGTGTTGATGATGCGTCCGAATTGTTGTTTGCGGAAAACGGGCCAACATGCCTTTGCAACCTTGTACGCGCCGTATGTGTGAACACGGTTGATCAAATCCCAATCCTCGTCCTTCATGTTCTTGAAAGAGACGTCACGCAAGATACCAGCGTTGTTGATGAGGATGTGGACGGTGCCGAACGCCTTGACTGCTTGTTCAACAATTTTGTCACCGTCTTCGACCGAGTTGTAGTTGGCGACAGCCTTTCCGCCAGCCTTGACAATTTCATCGACGACAAGATCTGCAGCACGCGAATCAGCGCCTTGGCCCTTGGCCGAGCCTCCGAGATCGTTCACGACGACATTGGCGCCGCGCGAACCAAAGAAGAGTGAGTAAGCTTTGCCGAGACCACCACCGGCTCCGGTGACCTGCTGTTAGTGGTTGTGCTGACTGGACTAGCAGCATACGATGACGGTCTTTCCATCGAATCTGATTTCACCACCCATGATGCTTTGAGAGGAGATGAAGGGGTGCTAGAAAGAGAGGAGAGTGAGGTAAGCTTTTGAAGGTGGAGTTGCGCTTCTCCAGATTTCGTCTTTTGCGGCTCCGCGTGGAAATTCACGGGGGTCAATTGGCGGATGCCTGTGAGCCGAGGCAGAAGACGACGCGGCTCACAACCTAGACGAATCTGACCATTGCAACACCACGCCCAAAAGGCCATGAATAGCATCCTGAAATACGTTGAACTATGATATTGACCTAAGATGCCGCGATCGCGACGCAAGCGAGATTATAATGCAGATGGATCTATTTACATGGCTTTCATCAGGGTATCCATGTACAAAGTGAACAAGGGCAGTTTGTTGGGTAAATGTCTGATCTACTTTGAGGCTACAGATAAAAGGATTCGTCATGAAGGCTAAAAAACAAAAGAAGAGGAAGGAAAGCAAGACAGCTTCTATGCTGCACGGTTGCCCTCGACCGGCTCAGAAATCTTGGTGGGCAAAAAGTCTGAACGGTTGATGACGGCACCATTGCTGTCGCGTGCCACCTCCTTGCGCTCCGTGTTCCAAACCTCGACCTTCATGCCGCCGCGCACAACCGCCACACGCATCGAGCCGAGCAAGTTGTGTGCACCGAGCGAGTGGTCGTAGACGCCACCGTTGAAAGCAGCTGTTGCGTCCTTGCCGATCTGCGACTTGATGAGTGCCTGACCACCAGGGTGCTGGCCGATAAAGTTGCTGACGTCGTGGACGATACCCGCAACGAGAATCAGATTCTTGCGGTCCCCGGCGTCCTTGGCGGTGGCAGCCTGAAACTCGGACCACTCCCAGACAGGTAGTTGGTCGACAGGGATCCCCCAGTCGAGCTTGGCACGTTGACGGTCGAGCTTCTTTTGCGCCATCATGACCTTGGCCTGACCAATTGAGTTGCTTGAAAACTCCTTCAAATCCGAAGCGAGACCGAGCACCTTGCATACTTGAATGAGCCACTTGGTCGGGTCGTACTGCCACCATTGAATGGCATTGCGGTAGTCGGACGGGTACGAGTGGTGAAAGTTGTGATAGCCCTCGCCGAGTGTTGCAAATGCGGTGAGGATGTGGTCGCGCGGTGAGTGCCTGTCCTCGAAAGGTTGGTCACCGAGCCAGTGGGCAAGCGAGTTGACACAGAACGTGGCGTGGTGGACAAAGACGAGACGCAACACACCGGCGTAAAAGTAGCCGCCGCGCCAGTCACCCCAGCCGAGGCCAGCAACCAATGTCGGGAAGACGAAACCCATAAAGAGCGCCACCTTGCCGTAGTGCGTGTGCTGGAACATGACGATAGGGTCGGCGTTGAGGTCGGCAATGTCGGTACGGCCAATCTTCTTGGGGTTTTGCTTGAGAATCATCCAGCCGAGGTGCGAGTACCAGAAACCCTTGCGGACAGAGTACGGGTCCTTTTCAGTGTCGGTGTATCGGTGGTGAGCACGGTGGTCGCGCGACCACCATCTGATGGATCCCTCAACGGCACCGCCGCCAAAGGCAGCAAGGGCGAATCGAAGAGGCAATGATGCCGTGTACGAACGGTGCGCCCAGAATCGATGGTAACCGGCTGTGATGCCAAGACCGGTCAAAAAGTAGTAGATGCATGACCAAATAGCCGTCTTGAGCTGCAGCTGGGTCGTCATGGCGCCGTAAATGCCAATCATAGGTACAACGACGAGAAGCGGGATGTGGAGCCAATTGAGGTGCTGGTACCAGTTGCTTGTTGTCCAGGGCTGGTCAATGATGTGAGCCGGGGCAGCTTTGGGAATGCCGGCGCCAGCGAGGATGCCGGCCTGCTTATCGATAGGCTTGTCGACGCCGCCATCGACAGGGGTCTCTGAGACGTCAATGGGCTTGGGTGTGTGATTGATTGCGTCCATCTTGTCTTGCTAGAAGTACGAATGGAAAACAGAGGGAGGGCGATGCCTGTAGCTTATATATAATGTTCTGTAGCTCGAGTTTATCTAGGCCAGGTACCCACGCGTTGCGGGTGCAGTCGCCACTCTATGTTTGCTTCTCCTGAAATTCTGGATGCTGCCTCCGTCCACGTCTCAACTTTTTCCCAACGCCGAGTCCCAACCACCTTTTCAGCCAATAAAGTGGACAATGAGAAAACTCCGTGCGCGCATAGCAAAGTTCGAGTTGCGCATTCGCCCGCTGCACCCACGCTATTGTGGCGATCATCAAGCCGAGACTGCCCTGAGCTTAGATCAAGGCCGAGTCCATGTCGACGCCGACCGCGGACACTAGTCCTTTTACTCACGCTAGCCTACCGAGCCTGGCCAGGTGCACAGGAGTCGCGTGAGTCATATTGAGTCATGGTTCATGCCACGTCTACGTTGCCTAGAGTCGCTCATCCTGATCGACCAGATCAATAATCGAGAACGTATCTACCGTTGAATGCGGAGGTACCCCGCGCTCATCGACTTCTTGCACATATATAGCCAAGATCGCATCGCACCAATGCAGCGTCATGCACAATGGCGTATGCTTGATACTAGCGAGTAGCGACCTACGCACTCTATCTTTGATTACAACGACCGTCCGACGAATTCGAACGCCGGCGAGACCAAGCCAGGTCAACTAGCCAGCATAGATGCTCTTGATATCCGCAGCTCGAGCTACAGCCTACAGAATAGAATAAAGTCCAAAATATACTCTTGATCTAAGTCAAAATCAAATGTCTTCGATGTTCTAGTTCTACGGCTCAAGTCCCACGTCTAGTGCAAGTTGTATAACTCGAGCGTAGACGCGTGCGCGACAAGACCTGTTGTTGCGCTTGCGGTTTCTCCCGTGCGGTTTCTTCGACTTTGACAGGTTGACGACGTGCGCCACCGCCACTCAAAGGCTAAATTCAGAGGCGGCGAACCTCGGCAGTGCCGATGCGACTCACGTGACTTGAACCGTTGAACAAGATTTCAGATGGGCTGATCGCGGATCGTGATTGCTTGACTTGATTGCCTGACTATATAGCTTTTGAATGCATCGCGCAACTAGCTAAATCAATCAAGTTGATTGTGTCCCTGCAACTGACTGGACAGCATCGAGTGTTGATCCTCAACCTCCGGATTATCCCCTGATGCTGCTTCCACAGTCGCCTGCTTGGCGCCTTCGTTGACTGCCAGTTCTGGCACTGCCTCGGCCTTCGCATCAGTCTCGACCAAATTCACGACACGTTCTGGTGACGCAGCCGAGATGAGCGCAGCGTCTGCCTCAATGCCCTCCTCTACAGTCTCTGCAAGTCCAGCAAGTCGACCAGATGTCCTCCCTTCAGGCCGCTGCCGCGCCTCTGCCAGCGGCAGGACCCTTGGCTTGCACAAGGTAAAAGCACGGTTGAGCACATCTTTGCGCGTCACCTTGACGACGCGGTTTTCCCTCGCCTTTCGACGCGCCATGGCGATCTGGCTTGGCGAGGGCGGCGCGCCCGGTACACTCGGCTCGGCCTGTGTCGTTTCAGCAACCGGTACAGGCTCTTCTACCTCAATGCCAAGCTCGACATCCGTCATGTCGTCGATCATGCGATAGAGCGAGATGTAGCAATCGATAATGACATCGTCGATCTCGGCAGTCTCGTAGAGTCCGCCATTGAGTTTGCGCAAGTCGTAGAGTTCCCGCATCATGTACAACGACGGCTGCACAAAGTCTGGCAGTGCCACCACTTGCTCGAGCCGTTTCGCCGACGGTGCAAAGACGTCGCTCATCAAGTATTGCAAAAAGCCTTCCTGCAGACCTGTTTCAATGTCATTGGCATCGAGCATCATCGAAATGAGCTGCGTGCACATGTCTTCCCACACCTGCTTGTGATCCAAAATATTGGTCATGGCCTTGCGCGAACGTCGCATAAAGTTCTTGAGACCCTCAAAGTCGTTTTGCTTGACGAGCAGCGACACGTACAGCACAGTATAGCGTTGGCCATACACGAAGTGCCGGCCGGGTCGTTCTGTATCTGGGCGCCAGATGCTCAACAAATTGCCACCAGAGCCTTTTGCCGTAAAGAGACTTTCGAGACAGGCTTGCGCCAACTTTTCCGGCGTGGCGGGCACGTCCTCTTCGAGCTCAAACGAGCCGTAGCCCTGTAGCAGGAGCTGCGCCTGGCGATGCACCGGTCGATGATGCCATTGCTTCTTGTCTGCAGCGCGAATGGCCTGCAAAATGCGCGGAATGGCCTCGAGCACACTGTCTCTTGAAAGGTTTTGCACTGCTGGCAGCAAGGCCTTGGAAAATGGTGTATTTTCGAGAAAGAGCACCGCTTCTGCAGGCGACAACTCGTCTTCAAGCAGATATTTGGCCACACTCGACACAAGTCGATAGTCCGGTTCAATGAGTGGCCCGTAAAAGCCAGCACTTGATATACGCTCTGCAGGGGCCGCCTTGATGGCTTCGGAAAAGTCATTCAAGAGGATGGTTGGATTGAGCTTGAGTTTTGCATGCGCCTTGCCGAGAAGTAGCAGACAAGACCAGCGATTAGTGCATGTGCGTGCGGCACGCGTCAGACACTTGCAAGCAACGCGCAAGGCCATTTGAAAGGTGACGCCTGGCACCTGTTCCTCTCGCGGAGATTCGTAGCCACGTTGCAGATAACGCAGCGCTTGACGTTCAAAAACAGCCATGCCAAACGGATCGCGTGCAGCACTGTAGATTTGAAGACCAAACTCGTAGAGCAAATCGCAAAAGGCAGCTTCAGTCAAACCCTCTTCTTGCTCTCCACGACGTGCTTGTTGGACGGCTACACTGACGGCCATCATGGAGCACAATAGCGTGGACCGGCGTAGTTCGCAAATGTGTTCCTTGTTGGATGCAATGCGTTCGGCATCCAGCGACAGCTCATAGTCTGCCAAAATACCATAAGTGAATGCCAGCGACCGCCAGCTTTCTACTCGGCTTGGCTGTACTGTAATATCGCAGGTAAAGTACTGGCGAGCGATTTCCAAATCGTCAACACCTTTGCCTGCGCCTGTGGCTTGTTTGTTCTTGAGCTTGTAGATGCTGAGATGAATCCGTCCAAGGACTAGATTGAGATCGCGATACCCGAGCCAATGTTCTTTCGAGACGTTTGGTTGTGGTGACAACTCCTGGAATGGTAGCAAAACGCCGCCCGAGATGCACTGCGTAAATGCTTTCGGCACTATTTCGCTTTCCAAAAAAGTATCAAGGATGACTGCGTTGCGCACGCGGATCTCATCCGTCTTGAGTGGCAGCCACAGCTTTTCATGAATCTTTTCGAGCGCGTTTCGCAAGTCAATCTTGGGCAGCCACATGCCAGGTGTCCGCTGGGTCACCATGGTCAATAAAAATGGCGTCATGCGAATGGCATTCTCCATGGAGACTTCAATCGGCGTCGCGCCATGTTCCCAGGGCCAGAATGAGCCGACGGCAAACCCGAGATCGTATCGGCAGTGCAAGACTTGAACAAGGTCGTTCTCCATCTCGACGCGATTGAGACGGTAGACTTCATTTTCCAGCAGCTCAAGCAGCAATCCCTCTGCGAGGCCGCAGTACTTGCGTGTGCCGAGCTCTTCATGCAGCGTACTGAGCAAAGAACCGAGCTGCGCACCGGCATCCTCGACCGGCGCCGGCGGTGCTGACAGCGCGCGAGCAAATAGGTGATATACCAAAACCCAGAATTCAACAAAGCGGCGGCTCAAGAGCCTTTTGCACTTCAATGCTGCCCTAGTTTCTCTCGCCTCCTTTTCAAATTCGGCAATGTGATCGTCGTAATAGGTTGCCACCATGCAAAGCGAGCCGAACGTCATGAGGGACTGCAGGCAGCGGACGCACTGTGTGTAGTCGAGCGCCTCGAGCATTGCAAGATTGACTGAATGAGCGGCCTTTTCCACTACATTGCCACTCTCATGCAGCACGCGAAGGATATGTTGCTGTCGCACATCCGTTTGCAACAGCGCTTGATCAGGATGCACGAGCGATTGGTTGAGCTGCTCGAGCGAGGTGATGGACACCAAGAGACCTTCGGCGTGATTGCCAGTTGCAAAGCAAGTCTCTGCCAAGAGGCGCCAAAGCTGAAGGCGAAATGTTGCTGGTGCGCGTTGAAGGTACTGATAGACCAAAAGATCATGACTTGAAAGCTCTCCAGAGGGTAGTAAGATTGGCTTGAGCTGTTCAAGAATTGTATCGTGATTGCCCAAGGCGTGATTGTGAAAAATTTGGTTAAAGAAGCCCATCGTCTTGAACTTTTGAATTTCGAGATCCACCTTGTCGGCATCAATGTGCTGCGCAGTGATGGCGTTGGGCAGAATGATGCAAGAGTCGCCGACAATCTCGCGTAGCACGACAAAGTCTTCGACGAGCTCTTCAGGCGTTGCCCCGGAGAGCTGTCTGATGCGCACCTGAGCCCATGCAGATCGAATGGCAACATCTTTGACCTCGTCGGACAAACTGTATAGCAAGGCCCGGACCTGTCCATGCCACCGTTGAGTCGACTCGAAGAGAAAGCATTGCGCGGCGTCATCCACCTCGGCGTTGGTCGAGTTGGCCTTTTGCTCGGCAGCCAAGTGATCCAGCTGCAATTCAAGCACAGCTTGTGCAAGATAGAGCGCATCGAGCGTTTCATTATCAGCGAGACCGCCTTTTGCTTCCCTTGTCTGCGAAACGTGCCGCAAAAGGAGACTCTCGTCAACGGCCAAAACTCTCCGGACTGCTTCTATCAAGCGCGTTGACCACGTCACTTGCAGATAGGGCGCCTCTGCTGATGAAAGAAGAGCTCGAATCCATGCGAAACCGACGGCACGCAACGATTGCGGTTTCTGACCAAGCAATGATTGCATTGAACGCCACAATACTAGTGATTCACGCTCTGGTCGAACAATTTCTGGGAAAGAAAACATCATGCTTGCAGCAAAGGCATCGCCCTCTGCGGCAGGCTCGTCTGCTGTGCTTCTGAGATAGGCCTCATCCGACCAGTCGAGATATAGAAACTGCTTGAGATCATCGAAGGGTGTCGGTCTTGCGCGCACGATCGGTTCATCCTCCTCCCTGAGCGCCTCGGAATCGAGTGCGAGAAATATCGAAAAGTCGACACCAAGAGGGTCAAAAAGTCGTCGTAGGCACTCGGAAAAGAAGAGTTGACCCGTTTCGCCCGTCAAATTCATGGCCACCTTGGCACGCTTAGGACTTGGTGGCGCTGTATGGACGCTTGCTGCATCATCATCGCGCGTCCGTTTCAAGCCGGCAGCAGGCGATGCGTCTGGCTCAGCTTGATAAGTGTTGTCGTCGACTACAGGAGCGATGCTGGCATCTTGGTCCTCGGCGATGGGTGTGCCAATCTCTGCAGCATCGGCCTGATGTTCGACGGCAACGGAGATGACAGGGACTTGCAAATGATTAGGAGCTTCTAGCATGAAAGAGTCTGTCGGCGGGCGTGTTGATCCGGTAGACGCCTCAATCTTGAAAAGCCTTTGCACGGAAAGTGCCACGGAATCGTGCTCGGTATAGTGCCGCAGGATTTGATTGCCGATCGCCAAGGCAGAAGCTTCCTCGACTTGTACCACGACCACCTCTGGCTCAAGAGCATTCCGGGCAGTAGTCAACGCTCGGGCACTGGAAATTAAATCAATCGACAGCATGCCTGTCTCTGTGACAATTGGCGAACTCTCCGCCTTGTTGATGGCAGAAACCAGGCCATCCAGTTTCTTCTGAATCGCCTCTGCATACGGATCCGCAGCATTCTGCCAGAACAACCCACGCGTCGCGTGTTCCGTCACGGCGGCACTGTCCAACAATGTTTCAAGCGCAATGCGCTGCACCTGTGGCATTTGCAGTGCTTCTCCGAGCTGTAGTGTTTGTCTCCATAGCAATGTATCATCAGGGTCAAAGCTGAGCGCTGTCGCATAGGATGCCAGCACAGCGCGAAGAACAGCTTGCACATGCTGTGGTGAAACATCGCCTTGCTGCTGAATGCGCTGCAGAAGCAACGTAGCATGATTTCGATAGACGAGTGCTGGTAGCTTGGCTGCGCTCGATTGAAGCTGAGGCGCGTCGCGGCGCGTGACACTGGGAGCCTAGCGTCAGTCTTGGTAAGATGCGCCGAGCCATCCTACCTTGTTGGCTGCGTCTTGCAAAATCGACGACTTGATCAGCTGCTCATACGATACAGCCGCCTCATCTAGATCGCCGCGATGATGCGCTCTGAGCGCTTCCTGGTAGAGCTTGACGGCATTCTCGAGCTCAACCTCACGGATGTGCTCCTCGCTACAGGATTAGCGGATGACATGTGAAGAATAAAGGTGCGCACATTTCATGCTCAGTCTCTTCCTGCTTGTTGATGGGATTGAAGCTCTGCCTCGTTAGCAATCACGGTTCTTCGAAGCCCTTGAGCGCGTACCATTCATTCATGTGTTGGTGTCGGTCTTGTTTTCGTGCCAGCAGAACAACAAGGAGACGCCCACGACATTACAAGAACGAGCGAGCGGCCAGAGCAGCAGCAGTCTAGCGTGTAGAGACTAACAGGCTGGTCTCATTCACGCTCGTTGATCTCTTTCCGTATCTATTGACGCAGCTCAGCTGATCAAAGCGAGCGCTACAGCATGTCGACAACAGAGTTCCTCAAGAATGTGCCAGAGTTCATCGAAACCTCCTTGCAAGAAAGCCTGCTAGCTCGTCAAGAGGCACTCGCAGCCTTCAAGGAGCTTGGACCGCCCGATTTGATTCATCTGGCAAAGTCAAGCGGCCGCCCAGGCACCAAAGATGTCGGCTCATATCATTTCGTCACAGGCGTGGATGCCTCGTCATCTGCCTCACTTGCAGCCTACCTCAACACCCTAACGTATGCGCTCGGTGAGGGCAAATTTAGTGGCAAGTCAACTGGCTGGCGGATCGTGACGGGCATCTATTGCTGCTACAATGCCTTTTCCCGCGTCGACATGCGCGTCGAGGTGAAATTCCCAGGCAAGACGGAAGCTTACAGCATTGACGAGCGTGGCGCCAAGCACGACAATCCAACGGCTGAGATGTGGCTCGAGACGTATCTCTCGGCAATCGTCAGAGCCATTCTCTACTCGGATGACACAACCTATCGCTTGACGGGCTGGCGCAAGTTGGACCCCGTGCCCGACCTCGACAGCGAGATGCGCTTTCTCGAAGCAGCAGAGAAGTTGTTTGATCAAGGCTGGCAGCTCGGCAGTGATCCCGATGTCCAGATTGCAACCGTCACGACGAACCATCTCACCTCGGCGCTGCTTCAATACTTTCGCTACACGGGCCGCGGCGCGAGTGCCGTTAACCTCTTTGAGAAACTACGTGAACGGAAACCAGAGATTGTCACGTTGCTCGTGCGCGCCTATCTCGATATGGATGAAGAAATCAAGGCCGTAGACCTCATGTGCGACGCACTCTTGCAGTCGCCCTTGAATTACGCCCTGCTTGACGTGCAGTGCTACTATCTCATGCAAAAAGAACGCGGCGACCTCGCGCTAGAAATTGCCAAACGCGCCGTCAATTGCGCTCCGAGCGAGTTCAGTTCCTGGGCTCGTTTGACGGAAGTGTACATCTCGCTTGACGACTATGAGCAAGCCTTGTTGACGCTCAACGCCTGTCCCATGTTTACATTTTACGAAAAGGACAATTACCGGTTGCCTGTGTCCAAGACGGCGTCGTTGCCGATGCCAGCGGCTGCCAACACGGATGAGATTGCCAATGAAGTCAATTTGGCTTCGGGCGATGCCGACCAGGCTTTGCTCAGGTTGCCTGCGCCTGCTCTGCGCGGCACGTTTGCAAAAGCCTATGAATTGCTCACCAAGCTCGTCACCAAGATTGGCTGGGATGCCTTGCTCAAGTCGCGATCACAAGTCTTTGTCATGGAGGAAGAATACCGTTCTCAAAAGGCACCTGCCGCTTCTTCAATCAATGGCGGCGTTGCGCCCAGCACCCAGGAAAATGGCGAGCCTGCGTTGGCCGAGCCGGCGAGTGCACATACGGCTAGCGAGGAAGAAAAGCCTGAAGGCACCTTGACCAAAGCCGAGCCAGAAGCCACATTCCAAGACAAGCGGCTGTGTGAGCGATGGCTCGATAACCTCTTCATGGTACTTTACGAAGATTTGCGCGTCTACACCATCTGGCGCGCCGAGTCGACGCATTTCAAATCACAAAACTTGGCTTATCGCAAGACAGGTCTCGAGTGGGAGGTTCTCGGTGATCTCGCTTGGCGTCTACAGCATGAGCAGGAAGCCGAGGAGGCCTATCAAGCGGCCGTTGAGCAGCAATTCAGCATCAAAGCTTGGCGTCGATTGCTTGAAAGTTACCAGGATCGATCGGACTATGAAAATGCACTGACGTGTGTGGTCAAGGCAACAACGCAACATCATCGCTGGTACCAAGAGTACTCGCCCGAGTTGCTGAGGCGTATGCGGCGGATGATTGACGATGAAGGCTTGGTCAAGGTGCAGAATGTGATTGCGAGCAAGACGCTGCCGAGGCCGGCACTTGATTTGATGAACAGGTATTTTACTTTTGCGTTGAGGTTCCAGGTGGATGGTGCTGCTGTAGCGAGCAACTAGGCTTCGACATTGCCCCCGGTATCCTATGTGCAGTCAATAGATTGAGTACCTACATTAGATGCTCCTAGACTGCGACTCAAGCTAGATCGCCAGTGGTGCCTTGACCCTTTCCCCTCTGCATCTCGTCCCTGTTGCATTTCTCCACTCGAAAGAAAGAGAGAACCGACACCGACACCGCGCACCGACTCTTAAAGCTCAAAAAGCCGAACGACACGCGCTGGGTCCGCGCGCAAAAGAGACTTCTGAGAGGCCTAGCAAGCTCATCAACACCCCAAACAACATTGTTTGACTCTATCGACCTGCATCACGACTCTTGACAAATTATCCGTCAGCATCTGACCTAACGACACCTGCGTAACGTCGTACAGCGACCCTCTTGGAGCGCCATGCTCCCCGCCAAAATAGCCCATGCACTCCGGCCTAATTTCCAGAATGCCATCTTTGCGCCGAGACCTGCCAAGCTCCGCCCGACAGCCTGGCTTGATGGTTTGCGCGGTGTAGCGGCCTTTATGGTCGTCGTGCATCACTGGGCCGACTGTTCCCATCCGACGGCGAGTCATGGGTATGGCAACATTGACGATCCGTTTGTGGATCGTGAATGGATCAAGCTGCCTATTGTTCGACTTCTCTTCAATTCAGGCCATGCCAACGTTGCCCTCTTCTTTCTCATCTCGGGCTTCGTCCTGAGTTACAAACCCATCGAGCTCATTCACAAGCGCAAATTCGACGCGTTGCACGCCAACCTGTCGTCTTCGTTGCTCAGAAGGCCATTGCGACTTTGTCTACCGGCGTTTGTGATTACCTTTTTCGTTTGCTTGATTGTGAGGCTACCGTTACACAACAGCACAGGTCTCTTTACTTACTACATTCCGCCCAAGCCGACACTCTTGGCTCAATTGTGGGATTGGTTTACCGATCTGCCGACTTTGCCGGATGCATTCACCTGGGACATGATTGTCTGGCTCAAATACCACGCGCATTCGTGGACACTCAATGTTGAGCTGCATGGCTCGCTCTGGGCCATCATGGTCCTGTTGGCGACATCGCGACTGAATGTGGCACCACGCATGATAATTATTTCACTCTGGTGCCTCTACTGTCTCTCGCAGATCAAGTACTTTCCCTTTTTGTTTTGTGCAGGTATTTTGCTCGCCGAAGCAACGCACATCATGGGCCCGCCACGCGATTTCCAAAAGCAACCTTCAAAGGATCTTGAAACGAGCGCGTTGGGCTTTGATCGCGAGGACCAGCTCAGTTGGCATGATATTGGTCCACTTGAGACAATCACCTACTACTTCAACCTGCTCGTCGGCCTCTTTCTCGTTTCGGCACCGAATCACTCGCCGCAAAACAAGGCCTTTTGGTGGTCTGACATTTGGATTCGCTTGCCCATCTTTACAGGGCTCGAAAACACCGATCGCGACAAGCAGCGCACGCTGATTTCAATCGGCGCTTTTTTGATTGTCTCGAGCATCTTTCGACTGCGACCCATCCAGCGACTCTTTGAAAATGGCTTTGCCCAGTATCTCGGTCGTCTTTCCTTCTCCATCTACTTGATTCATGGACCGTTTCTCTATACGATTGGTCAAACCTTTATTGTTGCCACCTGGACCGTCTTTGGCGTTGGTAACTTTGCCGAGGGCCGATTCAAGGACGATCGCGAGGCACATTGGGCCATGTATGAGATTGCCACTTTCCTGGGCCTCATGCTTCAGTTTCCATTCATTCTTTGGCTCTCGGATATCTTTGAGCGGCTTGTGGATGAACCGTGTATGCGCCTGACAAAGAAATGGGCGGATCGATTTACAATCAAGGACGAAGAGGAGCGGCGATAGCAGACGTTGTTTCTCGTAGTTGAAGTAAGACGCGTCCTAGTGAATACGATTACTTACGAGTACTTGTGTGACTGTTTTGGCCGGGAGTGCACGTGTCTCTTACCCGATCTGGTAATTCTGGTTGTTCCAAACGAAGCCTGCCCTTGTTTGGCCTGCCCTTGTTCGGCCCGATTGAGAAAAACAAAAATAAAGCATCAGCCGACAGTCTCGACAACCAACGCCTTCAACCTCATCCTCAGTCACAGCTTCTGCCTGCTCAAAGTCTTCTTCGGCCCCGAGCCTCACCTTCGTTCATCAACAGCTCTTTGCGCAACGCTCTTTCAAACAAACACCATCGACACTATAGCCATGCCCGCCACAAGAACAACACTCTGGATGGCAACAGCACTCCTCGCCCTTGGCTTCTTCACCTTGCTACCAGCCGACGCTCTTGTATCCTCCTTCCAGTCTGGCTCAGTTATGTCTGATGCCGGCAATACCCCTCCAGCATCACGAGGACCTATGCGCGTGATGCCCGGCGGTCATCAAGCACCTTTGCAATGGCGCGCTGTAGCGCCACCCGTCTGGGATGAACTCCCCTCAGACTGGATCGCAGAACCTCAAGCAACACAAACGATTCCCGTTGTGCCGCTGCCGTCACCGACTGCCCTCGCGCCGCTTCAAAGCGAGCAAGGCGCGATGCAGGAGGATACACGAGCGCGGTCAAGGGCGCGTGTTCCTGTGGCACGTCTCGAACCAACAGGCAACAATGAGGCGGCTCGGGCGCAAGGCGTTTTGGTAGATGCCAACATGATCAATGTGACACCGGAAGACCGCGATGACTTTGTCGCGCTTGCCGGACACGGTCCCGTTTTTTCCTTCTAGCCCTTTGTTTTCAGCCCGCAGGCGACCCCTCTTGTTCAAGCATAGTATACAAGCAGGCAATTTAGACTAATCTACTCTCACAAGACTTGACTCATCAACGCCATCGCCAAGAGCGAACAAAGCGGAGGCAAGACATCATCCCACAGAGTCGGCAAGCGTCTGCCGCCGCTCGAGCTCGGCAGAGATGCCATGCCTTGATTGAAGCCACCGGTACCGTCACTGGCACGCACAGTATCGCCGGACGCGTTGTCCGTCTCGTCAGGTTCTACGCCTGTCTCGCCACGTTGCGCGTCTGCACCGCTGCCACCAGGATTCATCACAGGAGGCACACCCACATTCGGTGAGATGGGCAGCATGGCATTGTTGGTTGCAACAGAAGACAAGTACGTGGATGCCGTCGGCGTCGGCGCACGACTGATAGACGCTTCTGGCAAGACGAGTCGGTTCTCACCTGTTGCAAGGAAGCTTGCGAGGGTCGTGTTATCCGCCGTTAGCTCGACATCACCCTCAAGAAAGCCTGTGCTTGTTGCACGCCAGCGATAACCCGTCTTGCCTGCACTGGATCCAGCCGATGCCGGTGGCTCGGCACATTCAATCTGGAGCGACTTGACCGACATGGCATTAAAGCCCAGCTCTTTGATTTGCTGCGAGTTGTTGTCAATCGGTCCACCTGCCCATGCAATCGTACCGGGTGCTTGCGTCTCGCCACCGCCAGGCCAGATGGACAAACCGATACGCGCGGGTGTCTGTGGGTACATGAAAATGCCGCTTGTTGCATTGAATGTATCGGCCTTGTTGAGCGTGCGCACAGCTTTGCCATCTACCAACCAGACAACCCGCGATGCTTGCCAGTCAATCTCATAGGTGTGCATCCCCGAAGCGGCATCTTGCCCCTCGATCGGACTTGAGGCACCGTTTGTATAGTTGAGCACCTGTTGCCAGTAGTAGTTGTTCTGCGCTTCTTTGAGAACAGCGTCGCCACGCGCTTGATCGCCACCAATCCATTCAAAATCAATTTCATCTTTGACATCAGACATCGTGATGAAGGCCGAGACGACACCTTGGCCCTTGGCGACTTGCAATGTGGCCGAGACTTTGCCATACCAGAGGTAGCGCGTTGTTGTCAAGACGCTGCCAACGGATTTAGGTGGCATCGTCATGAGCAGATTACCGTCTACAATCTGAATGGGCCCATACGACGTAAAGTCGAATTGCGAGGCGTCACCGAGGTAGCGCGTGCCATTGTCAATGCGGTCGAGCGAGCTGAACTGATGCTGCCCAGATTTGCATAGTGGCATAGGCATACAGGAGCCGAGGCTGAAGGAGAGACGTGGGTCACAGCCACCGAGGCAGTAGGCGCCTGTACCGCACTGTCCATACGGCGAGCAACAGGGTGTGGCGCTAGGGCATTTGCTCGTCAAACAAGACGGCGGTGCTGTATCCACTGCAAAAAGCCCGCGGGCCGAGAAAGAAGTAATGACAAGGAAGAGAAGGTGCATTGAAGTCTACCTAGATATTAGAAGAGTACAGAGGTAGCTTGGCAGCTCGATGGGTCGATCGCGATGCTTTTGTCAGACTTGCCCTTCAGATGGCGCGCTCAGACTTTGCCGCTCAGACGAAAAGACTTGAGCGCCTCAAACGCCCTCTCAAACGTCGCCAATAACGTCTCCTCAGGTTCCAAGCCAACCGAGACACGCACAAGCGCCTCATCGACGCCAAATGTCTGCGCCCAGGGCAACTCGGTGTAGTGTGCCAATAGCGTATAGGGAGACGAGAGAGTAAAGTTGGTGCCGAGTGAGGGTCCCTTGCACGTTGCCAAGGCGTCATAAAAGACAGCAGCTTCCTTGACCGTGTCAAAGGTCACGCTCAACAGCCCGCCATAGCCTCCTTCAGGCGCTCGGATGACTTCATAGTTGGCACTTGTTTCGCCAAACTTGGGATAGTGCAACGCTTTGATGTCTTGTTTGAGAATGAGTGCACAGAGCGCCTCGGCGTTCGTGTTGATGCGGGCAATACGACTGATAAAGTCGCGACTGTTGCGCTCGAGTGTCACTGCATCTTCAACCCAGAGGTTGTCTTCGTAACTCTGCTCGAGCGATTTTTTGAGTGTGGCGTAGAACGGAGCTTTCGTATTCAGAATGAGAGAGCCGCCCATGACGTTTGAGTCGCCCGAAAATACCTTTGTCAGAGAGGAAACAATGACATCTGCATACTGGCAGACGCGAACGTTGATGAAGTTGCCAATCGTCTCGTCAATCACAATAAGAAATCCATAGCGGTCTGCCAATGCACGCAGTTCCTTCAAAGGCGGCGTTCGTAGCAATGGGTTTGATGGACACTCGCAAAAGAGTGCCAACAGCTTTTCGCCGCCTTCAAGCATCTTTTCAAGCTTTTGCAAATCTTCAGCATCGCCTCGACCGAAAAAGATCGCTCCAGGGCCCCACTTTTCGAGAATCTTGAGCGTATCAGTGTAAGGAAAACCAAAGCAGGCGGACTTGCGCTCCGCACCGTTGGGCAAGGCCTTCATGGCAAGTTGGTGCGCTTGAAAGATCGAAGTCATGCCGGTTGGAAACAAATAAACGTCTTCCACATCGACACGCTGATTGGCCGTCTCTTCGACCTGCAACGCGACATCAGGATCTTCGGCCAAAGTCAGCGAGCCCGCGATTCTGCGTCGAACAGCCAGCTTGGCCTGTTCTACGCTCTGCAAGTTCAGATTACGCCCATAGCGTTCCTCAAGATAGGTCAATTGGTCGCGGTTGAGCGTTTCCGCATCGCCAGCGGCCGCTGAACCGTTATGCCGAGCAAAAGGCTTATCGGTCGAGGGCTGACGGCTATAGTGCCTGTTGCTTGGACCTTTCTTGTATTCCACCGCCTCTTCGGGCTGGGTCTGCTCAGACTGGCGAAGGTAGTAATCGGCCTGACGCGATGAGATGCCTTCGCCCGTGTGCTGCCAGTACTGCTTGGCCACGTTGAAGGCAGAAGCTTCGTAGAGCACAACGCAAAGGGAGTTGTTACCAGCATGACGCAAAGCTGGCGAAAGATCATGCAGCTCAGCGATCCGAACTTTGGTGTCGGGACTCTTGCTCAACATGAACAATCTGCATCGTTCTGCGCAGCTCATCGAGGGAAAGAGCATAGCTGCCTCGCCTGGTTTGCCAAGCCGTGTCACACATCGCTCGGCGAGCTTGGCAATGTTTTTGGCAATGAAGAAGCGAGGATAGCCAGCCTGCATCTTGCTGACGACCCAATCCTCGCCTTCTTCATAACCGACATTGGCGGCCCAAGTTGGCAATGTCACAGAGATGGCATGCAGTGTGTTGCATGGGATGGGCACACCCGTCTCGGTCGGGATAACGGGCATCTCAATCAATCTGCTCGTGCGAGCGTCTTGTTGAATGAGGCAATCTCGGTGAGTTGCGGTTGATTGAAGTGCGGGCGCGTTCAATCCGATACAAGAATCACCGCAGTCATAAATCTAGCAGCCATCTACATCTTGAAACCTCAAACAGAGTCGCCCGAGCTAGAAGAGACGGCAAACAACCTTTGAGACCACGAACACGATGAAGACAGACAGTATGATCGTGTGATGTTTATCCCACTCTCGTCTGTTGAACAGATCATCAAATCTTGAGCATTTTGTCGCATATCCAATTGCAAGCAAACATGGGCTCGATCGTATTGCCATCCGCCGAGGATGTACACATGATCATTTCTGATGTCGATGGCACGCTGCTTGACTCTGACCACAGGCTGCATCCGCGGACCTTTCACGCGCTCCAGTGGCTGCGATCAAACAAGCCAACGCTGCCCATCATCATTGCCACGGGCAAGCAACGGAGTAGTGTCAATGAGATTCGCGTACCACTCAATCTCGATATCTTCCCCGCTTCGCATCTCAATGGCTGTGTTGTGTACAATCCCGGTGGCTCGGTGGCGTCCGAGGTTGGCCTCGGCAAGGACGTGCTCTTGCAGCTCTTTCGACAATTCACCTCTGCCAAAGTCTCCCTCTTCTTTTACGACCGAGAAAAGGTGTACGAATTCCAAGGCTCGGATGGCGGCATCTGGGGCGACAAGCTGCGAGGTTATGGCGAATCGGTGGTCTCTGTTGATGCTGCCTTTATGCAGCAAATAGAGGAAGGCAAGATCGTCATTATCAAGGCGGCAATCTGCCAAGCTGAAGGTCCAGCACTGGAGCAATCGCGCGGCTGGCTCAATCAGGAGTACGCCCGCAATGCCTTTTCACAAACGCAGGCTCTCCCATTCTGTATTGAGCTCATTCCAACCACGGGATCCAAGGGCATTGCCTTGGCCAAGATTTTGGACATTTACGAGCCAGCTGTCGAGGCAAAGAATGTGCTGGCGTTTGGTGACGGACAGAATGACGTGTCGATGTTTGAGATTGCTGGCTACTCGGTCGCCATGGCCAATGCGATGCCTGCTGCGATCGAGGCAAGTACACACCGCACCGCCAGCAATGACGAAGGCGGTGTTGGTATCTTCTTAGAGCAGATTTATGGCTTTTCCTACAAAGAAAAGCCGTATGACTATTGGCTGTAGACAGAGAATAGACTAGAGGCAAATGGTGCGTCCAAAGAGCTCGAGTGCTAGAGTGAGGCAACATTGTGTGATGGCTGGGTCATAGCGACCCTTTTCGTCTTCGTCGCGGACGAAAGCATGCTGCGCATTCGCCAACTCGAGCCAGGTGAAGCGGACGCCGGCGTCATCCAAAGTCTTGCGAATCTTGTCACGCCCATCGCGCGGTACGTGATTGTCGAGCTTGCCAAAAATAAGACACATTTCGACATGCTTGCCGATGGATCCTTGTGCGGCCAGTTGTAGCGTATTGTCTCCATTCGGCGAGAGCGTACCAGAGTGGACGTCGGTGGCGAAAAAGGTCACGATCGCTTCGACGCGCGGGTCGACAAGGGAGCGAAAGGCCAAATGTCCGCCATAGCAGATGCCGGTGGCGCCAACCTTGCCATTGCAGTTTGGATGCGCAAGGAGGGTATCAATCGTCAGACGCAAATCTTCGTCGGTAGCCTCCAGCTTCTTGGTCAATTTGAGCTCATTGCCTAGCTTGGTATCCTCTGCATCGTAGCGCATCTCGCGTGGCCCTTCAGACTCATGAAAGACACAGGGGCTCGCAACAAGAAAGCCCTCGCCAGCAAAACGGCGACAGAGACGCTTGACAGGCCCGGTCACTTGATAGATTTCACTAAAAACGACGAGAGCAGGGAACTTGCGAACAGAAGGCCCAGATTGTGTTTGTGGAGTAAACAGATGGACTCGCATATCGTTGGATGACGTTTTGACATCGACATGGCTGTCCTTGATCAGCATTGTAGCAGCGGTCAGGGAGCTTTTTGACTCGAGGTGGTGGTGTCGCCGTGCAGTACGTCCAAGATGTAGAAGTATGAACCTGAACAAGTACTGTAGCTCAATCCTCAACACCACGAGTACCTACCTCCTTGACAGAGACACCACTGCAGTTGACTGAACGGAGACAAGTCAGAAGATGATCCGCGGCTTATAAATACTCCCGTCATCAACTTCAGTCTACAGAGGCTCGGCATACTACGCTAATCTGACCCGTGTACGACTAGAAACCTCCTGAATCAGGAGACGCGATCGGCGCAAGCGAGGGCTGAGTCCAGGCACGAATCAGCTTCGCGAACACTTTCCACGCTATTTGTCACATCGCAGAGAGCAGCTGATTTGTCGAGCATACACATGAGGTGACATGGTCGATGCCGCGTGTCCCCCAACAAGTGACAAAATCGGCGCCTTATCAGCGGTGCTTCCTTGCGTTGCTGTCGCTCCTGGCAGCTTCCCGCTTTGCAGCAGACTCAGGAATATTGCAGCTGACTTACTGAAACCTGCGTAGACAGGTCAAAAAGTAAAGACATGTTTCACGATGCCGTCGTGGTACAAGGACTTTAATGGTGAAACGTCGGTGATGGCTCTTTGCCCTCGGCTTTGACGTTTGCTTTCCGGCGTACTAGACAAACAAAGTCTCTACAACAAGCTGATAGCCCGCTCAGCAGATGGCCAGAACTATGCTTGGCACTCCGTGTGCCACGCTCAGGAGACGACTGCTTGTCAAAAGGAGACCGGTATTCTGCGCAACCGTGTCCGCCGCTTGCTCCCTAATTCCGTGCACGCAATCCATAAAGAGACCAAGTCGCGCAGGTCCGCTTCCCCATCGACATGCCAGCCCTTCGCAAGAGTACCCGGGCCTCCCTCCAATACGGACTTCGCCCACGCAAGGCCAGAAGTCTGGCTGAGCCATCGTCGTCTAGCAGCGAGCATGAGCAAGAAGACGCTGTCAGTGTCAGCGACCCTGATGTGGTACCCTCCAAAAGCAGTGAAGATGAAGACGACCAAGAAGTTCAGTCAATGCGGCCCTCTCGTCTCGACCCCATCATGGCCGGCGCTGCGCGCAGTGATACTATTCGCGAGACGGGTGCTCCTGACTTTTCCAAGATTTACTACCAAGTCCACGTCTACAATCAAGAAGGCGTCCAGCAAGACATTAGCTTCTCTGCCCACCTGAGTCGCGGTTTCTTTAAGGCTCGTAACGACTGGACCTGTTACCGCCGGTATGTCTTTTCGATGACTGATCTTGCTAATGTAAGAAACTATATTACAGTGTCAGTGCGACTTGATGATTTACCCCAGCCCCTCCTTTTGTACAACGGGCAGACCCTGGAACATTTCGGATTCAAGCTGTCGGGCTGTACCTGTCGCGACCCACCCGAGCCGATCGATCTCATTCAACACACTGCCAAGCGCGACAAGGGGCCTCAGGATCAGCCCGAATTTCGACCGATTGAAGGCAACGACTTTCAAACGCTCTGGGATCGCATCCAGTTTCGCACCGCCACAGCCAACAATGGCAAGAAGCAGGAGCAGCAGCAGTACTTTTCACTCCGTGTCAGCCTCATGGCCTACGCCACAGGTCAGAACTTGCCAAGCGCCTGGGTGGAAATCGCTTCACGCTACAGTGAGCCCCTCGTCGTGCGTGGACGTTCCCCTGGCCACTACAATGACCACAATGACCGAACGCCCTCGACCAACACGTCTCCAGTGCCGTCGCAAGTCTCTCCTGTCGCAAAACCAGCTCGACCACTTAGGATTCGTTCACATCAGGCGATTGCACCTCGGCCTGCCAATCTGGCGGACCCCTCCTCTACAACAGGCGCGTCGACGCAGCCTGCTTTGCGCCGTACGCCCCGTGTCGAGCCATATCCCATGGCTCGAACCATTCATCCAGGGTACCCACAGGGTATGCGCATGGCACCAGAGCATTATCCGCGTTCAACGCCTCAAGAGTATGCGCGCCCAGCCGAGCCGGTCGCCCCTGCCTTGCCGGCTATACCCATGCAGATTCAGCTCCCGCCTCTACGTCTGGATGGTCCTTCTGGCATGAGCGACGCCGCTGCGCGTCTGCCGACCTATGATGAGGTGGTACGGGGCTCTGTTTCGCCTGGCACGAGTACGGAGCGTTCGTTGCCGAGTGTTGCAGCCATTTCCGAGCAAGTCCGCCTAGCCGATCCAATCTTTCCACCTGCAGCTGACCTGAGCCTCCCATCAAACGCTACCTTGCCGGAGACGGGTCTTGCTACAGTCAAGGAAGAGACGCGTTTGATCTTGCCGGAGCCGTCGCGAGCCGAGCCACGACTTGAGGATGTATACTCGCCCGTCGGTCTGCCACCTCTGCAAGACATTGTGGCACAGACTACGCGCATCGAGACGCAAACCAGCGTCATTAGGTCTGAATCAACAGAGCAGGCTCTGCACATTTTGGCACAAATCTCGTCGAACGCACAGGCTGCTTCTATCTAGGCATTGATTGATACGGGTGATGATGAGAAAGGGAGCTGTAGGTAGACTTCATGATAGTATGATTAACCCTTTTTAAACAACGGCGTGACTTGTCGATTCAACGCTGCAGATGAATGAGGTCGAAGAGCCAGCTGTGCTGTTTGTCCAGCGAGGAGATCTACTTTTGCGTCCGACTGCTTTTCGTACATATCTCGGAGATCTGCCATCTCTTGACGGTGGCGTGCCTCCATCGCGCTCATGACTTGCTCTGCTTCATCCATCAACTCGGCTCGAATCCGGTCTTCCAGTGTCTCGTTTGAGGCTTGCAAGGACAGGGCCAGGTCTCGCCAGTAGTCTAGCTCCTCATCCATCTGGACACGATCAGGCAAAATCTCAAACGGCAAGGGCGAACGCACGAGACTGCGTGAGCGCAGTTTGCTTTTCGGGCGCGCGAGGCGGTCCACGACTGCCTGCTCCTTTGCTGTCATATCAGGTGCTTCCCTTTGAGGATGGCTCAGACGACTGCCTTCACGGACCAAGCCAGCATCAGCGGCATACTTGAGCATCTGCACATTCTCTTCGTAGAAACGCGTTGGATCGACACAGACGAGCATGGCCACGCGAGCCGCTACCGTTGTGCCAAACGACTCGCGCTCAACAGGCCAGTAACGTCCGTCAAATAGCAGTTCCGTCAATTTAGACTGCCGTGCTGGGAACCGATTCTCCTTGCGTGTGCCAGGGGATTGTTTCAGCGCCTCGAGACATTGTCCGACGGCCATGAGCGATAGATTGATGGCGCCCGCCTCGCCGAGCTGAGCACCCTGTGTGCCTGCCTGCTTTTGCCGTTCCGTGCCGGCGAGATCAACGAGCGTCAGTGATTTATCATCGAGATACAGCGTGAGGATGGCATGCGAGCGAGAGCTCGTGCTATTCGCATCGGTAGCAAAGACACGCCGTGCGCGACAGGCTTCCTGGATCATGGCAGAGGCAGAGGCAGTCGAGTGAATTGGCTCGCGATGAAGGCCGGCAATGTAGCAGCGCTCAATCCCGCCCTGCCGAGCGCGTTTAAGCGGAAGAGCTGTTGCTGTAGGCTGAAGCAAATCACCAAACCTTTCATTGTAGAGCTCGGCAAAGGAGAAGGAGAGTCGTGGCGGCGACGATGGCTGCGTGTCCTCTTTCAGCCGCGCAATCGCTTCAGCGAGCGCTTCTGTACGATGAATCGACGTCTCCATAGTTGTTGTCAGTGTAAGCAGCGTAGAGATGGCCATCTGGATCAAGCCTGGCACGCCCTCTTGCCCAAACATGGTATACGACTTGCCAGACCCCGTCACGCCCATCGCAAAGACGAGTCCATCCTGATCATCGCGAACAAGCGCCTCGATCCTTGGAAAGACGACTGATAAGAAGACATCGGTTTGGGTGGCCGTCTCGGTCAGCACACGCGTGAAGCGCAGGCGCTGCTGTTCTTCGGAGCGGCCGCGATGACGGCTGCTACTGAGGGGTGCACAACAGTGTACTTCTGTTGCAGGTGCATCGTTGGTCGGTATAAGAAAGGGTGGGATCGCATAATGATCTGTGGAGGCTTCCCTGAGCCTCAGAAAGGTTTCCATCCAGCCTGTTGTTGGCGTCGCGGTTGGCTCATTGGTTCCAGGGTGGTCGCGATGCAAAATAAACAAAACGCAACGACTTCATCTGAACAAGAACACTGAAGAGCAGAGCCAGAGAGAAGGGTGATGATACAGACGCTAGTCACTGCCGCTAGAATTAAGGAAAACGGTCCAGGCCGGGCTATAAAGGTACAAAAGAGAAAGGTCGTGAAGGCCATGGAAGAGGATTCTACCGTGCAGTGCCATTCCCACTGCTATGGCCACGGGGACCCGTCGGTGGCGGCGCGCCATACCCAGCATGGCCAGCAGAAGAACCCTGCTGCGGCGGTCCAGCCGGTGAGAGTCCTCTCGGTCCTACAGGCGGCGGTGGACCACCATAAGGTCGTGTGCCGAGTTGTTGAGCCGCTAACGAGACGTGCTGGGGCGGATAGCCACCGTAGCGATCACCGGAGATGGGACCATTGGGCGGGAAAGATCGGCCGATGGGTTGAGGTGGAGCCGCAGGATGACCGCGTGGATGCGGTGCGCCATAAGCTGGATGAGCTTGCGGCGGGGGATGACCCTGGAAGTGCTGCGGATGCCCATGCGCATGGGGTGAGTGCTGCAAGGGCGACCGTGCCTGGCGCGTACCAGCAGCAGCAGGCGACGGCGGCGGCAGGCGCTGCGTCGGTTGAACAGGCGCCGTCACGGTAGCATCGACCACTTCGCCATCCGATTGATCTTGATCGTCATCGTCCTTCTCGGCTGACCCTGGTGAGGCCTGCTTTGCCTGTTGCTCCTTGCGCTGCTTGAGATATTCGCTCACCGATAACTTGCGCACAATCTTGGGCGGTTGTGGCGCACGCGGCAGCGTTGCATTCGTCGGTGTTCCTGCCGTGTTCGCAACAGGCGACTGTGCCGCTGAGGCAGTTGCAGGCGACGCCACCTGATCCATCGGTAATGCAGGCGGACCCATCTTGTGAACCGGACTCGCCTTGGCAGAGTCTGCACCAGCTGGTGAGCCCGGCAAACCCGACTGCGCCGTACCATTCGCCAGCGCCACTTGAATCGCCGGCGGCAACGTCCGTTGCTTGATTGCACCGGTGCCGACACTCGCAATGGCTGCCGCCGCCGAAGAAGGGTCACTCGGATGATCGCCCCAAATCTCTCTCTCCCTTGCACGCTGCGCCGCCTCGCGTTGCTCCCGTTCCGCCAACACCTTGGCCGCTTCCGCCGCCCTGGCAGCCGCCTCTTTCGCTTCCTTGGCTGCTTGTTCTGCCGCGAGTTTACGTTGTTGCTGTTGTCGCTCAAGCCGCACGACTGCCTCTTTTGCTTCTTTTTCAATTTGACGACGTTGCTCGGCTGCACGATCGCGATCACGTAGGTATTGTGCCAGCCAGCGTTGTTTTCTAGGCAAGGGCAACGCTGCTTCATCTGAATCTGCTAGAGGTGGCGTCGCCGGACGGATGAGCGAGGCGCGTTTCGAGCGTGGCAAGCGAGCGAGTTTTGCAGGTCGTGCGCGCGTCTTGATGACAGGTGGTGACGGTGAGCGGACGGGTACGTCAATGGCATTCGTCAGAGCAAGTACTTCAGAGGCAGTAATGTCGGCGATCGAGGCACTTGTTGCAGGCATCACTGAAGGAGACTGCGAGACTTCCTCCTTGATGGCAGACGGTCGTCGACTATGTCCCGGTCGAGCAGGTCCAGCCTCGGCCGTGGTCGTCGCCGTCGCAGGGGCAGACGCAAGCGGTGTCAATTCATCTCCTGTATTGCGCCGCCGCCTTTTCGCCTTGGGTGGTTGTGCATCCGTCTGTTCCATACGCGCGATAGCCATTTGAATCTTGCGCTCTTCACGCGAGAGCGGTACCGTCTCTGTTGTATTGGCGCCAGGGGCCTCTGCTGGTGAATCGGCCCGCGTCGAATCAATCGAGGCGGACCGTTTACGAATGGCGTGCGCCGCTGGTTGTACTGTCGTGATGGGTGCAGCAAGCGTCGGCGGCGGTCCATAGCGTGCAATCTGACATTCTGTCCGGGGTTGGCCACAGGCACATTCGCCGAGCATCGTATGCACCAGATGCGCAAACCGCACTTGATGCGTATACTCTTCCAGCCCCGGCAAACTCGCCACCGTCTGTCCTGGCCATCCATAACCGACAGTCAGTTCTGTCCCAATCGATACGTTTTCGCTCAGAACAATGGTGAACTTGAGGGCGCGTATATGGGCCATGACTGCCAACGGCACAATACTACAGTTTGGCAGACAGGATTTGCGTAGGTAGCGATAGGTGTTGCCAGAGAGCCGGGCGTCAATCACCAGCTCGGTTGAATCCACAAAGACGACATGTTGCTTGGGTCCCATGAGTTGCGCATAGTTGTTTTGCGGATCTGCTTCATAGGTGGATTGTAAATCAACGACGCCTAGGTAGTTGCCAACAAGCGCGCCTGCCGGTGCCGGTCGGTCTGCAAAGAGTCCATAGCGACCTGGCGCGTTGTTGATGGTCTTGACACTGGTCGCGAGCTGATCCGGCACCGCATCCACTGGACAAACGGCAAACCCCTCGAGATTGTCGGTAATGTACATCGCGGCATTGTCACTGACGATACAGTCATCGAGCAAGCTATAGTCGCGATGTCCGGAGTAAGAGGCGGCCCGTTCAAACGCACCGTCCGGCGGTGCTTCATGTTGCGCTTGGGCTTGCATGGTCGCTTGCGCACTACTGCCACCGCGCCCTCTGCCTTTCCCGCGCCGCGCTCTGCTGTTGTGTCGCTGTTCCTGCACCTCGAGTGTGAATTGCTCAATATACCTGCGAGCGGCGGCGACATCGAGTGGTCGCGGGTGACAAACGTCGCAATGGTAGGTCAAGTGCTCCAAATCATCTGTGAGGGGGTCGATACCCACACAGGGCATGTGTTGCCATCTGCCACAGCGGTCGCATTGAATGGTGGCATTGTCGTCTATATCGGACCCGCAGATGCAGATGACTGTCTGTTAGCGCTTCTACTATAGTACGAGTGGAAGGATAGCCTACCTTGCTCATTCAGGAGATCTGCAGGCGCTGGTGGTGGGCGCGCGTCAGAGAGGGGAGCGGCTGCCTGGGCTGCCAAGAGCGATGCAGGCTCGTGCATCGACTGGCGGCCCTTATTGTTGTTGTGATTGCGGGTGTTGCGTGTGCCTCCCTATGTGAGAGAAGGTAGAGAGTGTTTGTCGACAGTGTATGAGGGGCTGGAGCTTGGCCCTGCTGGTCTGCCAAGAGGAATGGGCCTGGTGAATGATTGAAGAAGGAGAGGAATGGATAGGTTTGAAGCGGGCGGTCTGTGTGTTGTTCTCTCTCTCTCTCTCTCTCTCTTCTCTCTTCTCTTGCTTCTCTCTCTCTCTCTCTTATTATACTTCTACGGTAGCTTCTCTTGCTTGGCTGACCAACAACCCTACTTGGTACTGCTCTTGCTACTGCTCTTGCTATTGCTACTACTGCTACTACTGCTCCTACTGCTACCACCGCTAGCTCATGTCATATATCCACACCTAGACCATGGTCTTTGTTCTCTCCAAGGTCGAGGATGTCATTGAACTCACACCCGACACATCGAGCCAAGAAACTGCCGTTGCTCTCACATCGGCCATCAATGCCAAATATGCCAATCGCATCATCATGGACGTCGGACTCTGCATCTGCTTGTTTGACTTGCTTTCGCAAACAGATGGCATTGTCAAGCCTGGTAATGGCAGCGCCTATGTCACCGTCGTCTTTCGATTGATTGTCTTTCGACCGTTTCTAGGGGAGGTGCTCACGGGCAAGATTGCATCGCAAGACGCAACGGGACTCAAAGTCTCGCTGAGCTTCTTTGATGACATCAAGATTGGCAGCAGTCATCTGCCAGAGGGTTGTGTCTTGTAGGCTCCCTCCGCTACCTTTGCTTGAGTGATGGAGGCTAACAGCAGCGACGCGGCAGAACGCATCTGGATCTGGGAGACGGATGGCAACAAGCTCTACCTTGATAATGACGAACACATCCGATTCAAAGTGGAACATGAGCAGTTTGTCGATTGCACACCCGGCAAGCGCGGCGAGGCGGACTCCCATCAGATTCCTTATGCGCTGCAAGGATCGGCCGCGACACCAGGACTCGGTCTACTCACTTGGTGGGAAGACTAGTCATTCATCAGTATTCATTTCTAAGCATAGCATGGCATAGCACTGCATCTCATATTTACTGCACCACGCATTCACCCTGGCTTTCTTCAACAGCACGCACATGCAGCTGCAACGTCAAAGTCCCATCCCGTCCAAAAAACGCACCCTCGCCAAACGTCAAGGCTTTCCAATCGCGATGCTTGCTAAAGGACACGGGCCCACACCAAGCGACAGGTTCTTGTCCCTGTCCTTGACCTGGACGCTGACCCGGCGGTCTTCGGAGTGCTTGATCCCGTCCAAGTGACAGAAAAGACGACTCGAGACGTGCTTCCGGGTGACGCAACCTGATTTGCGCCTCGATCGGCATTCGCTCGCCTGTCTGCATCACGAGCTGAACACCCGGTTCAGACACGGAGACGGGCGTTTGGATACCGGCTAGACCCGGCAAGGCTGGAATCTGGCCAAGGTGCAAGACCCATTCGCGATGCCGGCAAACAAACCGAAGACTGGCCGTACGTTGCGTTTGTAAGCGGACGCCAAAGTCATGCACAGTCAAGGTGGCGAGAAAGCCCAGATTCGGCGGCTCAGTCCGGATCAACGCGATCGTGTCGAGTGAATCTTCATGCCACTGCACCGTCGACAAACGCTGCCTTCTTTGTGCCTGAATCAGATGATAGGCTTCCATGTCATCATGCACGAGCGTCGCCTCGATCGCATGCCGAAGCATCCTCTCTGACGGCTGCAACAACGCATCCCGTTGCTCGAGATAGACTTCCAATGTTCCCGGCATGGCTTTTCGATGCACCACCATCCAATAAATTGGCTGCTTACCTTGCACATCACGACTCACCTGCTCAAGCTTGAGGCCAGCCCGACGACACGTCTCGCAGACGGTCCGAAAGACATCGGCCGTGGCGGGTGTCGGATGCGCCACAATATCTGCATAGAGCGAGGAGAGCGACGCTTGAATATCACGGCGCGAGGCGCGCGAGGTCAAGTTGGATGGCGGTTGCTGGAGACTGGCGATGGGCAGCGGTGATGCATAGGCGCGTGCGCTGTTGCTCATGCTGCGACGACGAGAGGGTCCCACGTTTGCTCTCTCGTTGTCGCCGTCGCTTTGACGGACAGCTGAATCTTTCGTATCTGTATAGCTCTGTGGCGCATCATAAGCAGGTGGCGGAAGGGCTTCGTCTTGCTTCTCTTCTCTTGCTTCCTGAGCCTTGCTCGTCATGTCTTGTTCATGGTTGTTTGCTCGACGCGTTGATTCATGATCAAGTCCTCAACGACACATCATTTGGACTGAACTGACTGAACTCATAGAGACGTGCATGACGACAACGCAGTCGGATCAGCTTCTCGCCGCACTAGGGACGCTCTATGGCAATAGCGAGCGGGCCAGTAAAGAACAAGCCAGTCAATACCTCGAAAGCTTTCAAAAATCGGTATGCTTTGACGGTCGCCTTGTGCTGAGAGGCTAATGACAGCAAGAAGCATGGCAACTGACCTTGGGCTTGCTTCAAGGCGATGCCTCGATTGAAGCAAAGCTCTTTGCGGCACAAACGCTACGAACAAAGATTGCACTCGATTTCCATCAGCTGCCACAGAGCTCGCTTGAGCCCTTGCGCGACAATTTGGTAGGTCTGGTCGTGCAATATGTCGCTGGGCCCAAGCCAATCTTGACGGCCCTCTGTGTGGCATTGGCCGTCATGGGCTTGCAATTGCCGAGCTGGTCGAGTATGCTCGGCGACATGCTCAATGTCCTCTCGAAAGATCAGACCTCCTGGGAGGCGCTCCTCCTCTTTCTCTCGATCCTGCCAGAAGAGTTTAATGAAGACCGAAAACTCGGTCTCTCACAACAACAGCTTCAAGAACGCGTCGAGGCGATGTTGACGGGGAATGCCACACGCGTGCTGGAATTGCTTTGCGCTTATGCGGGCGAAGCGAAGAAGGATGGCCGTCAACCGAGTCCTTTGCTCTTGACTTGTCTCAAGACTTGGCTTCGCGAGATTCCCATCACGCAAGTCATCAGCTCGCCGCTCGTCGATCTCGCCTTCCAAGCGCTTTCTCAAGACGATCTCTTTGAAGCCGCCGTCGACCTGCTCTGTGCCATTTTTGCAGAAACAAGCGAAGTCAACGATCCCGACATTGTTCAAAGCATCGGACGTCTCTTCCCAGCGCTTTTGCAGCTACGACCGCGTCTTGCCGCCGCCAAGGACGACGCAGATGCGTTCCGCGGGTATGCACGCTTATTCGCCGAAGCTGGCGAAGCCTGGGTCATTCTCTGTGCACGTCAACCAATGCAATTTCGACCTCTCGTGGAAGCGATTGCGGAAGCGGCTGCCGTCGATGAGGAGCTCGAGATTGTCAAATTCACCTTTTTGTTTTGGTATGATCTCAAGCAGGCGTTGCTCTCGGAACGCTATGCAGAAGCCAAGGCCGTCTATGCGCCTATCTATGCAGGCTTGGTGGATATCTTGATTGGTCATTTGCACTACCCGCTTGCAGACGAGGATGATCTCTTTAGTGGCGACAAGGAGGCGGAAGAGACGTTTCGCTCGTTTCGACACGAGATGGGTGATGTTTTGAAAGATTGCTGCAATGTCGTTGGTGGCTCCATCTGCCTCGGCAAAGCGTTTGATCAAGTCAAGCAGCGCCTCGCATCGCCGTCGACCAGGTGGCAGCAAGTCGAGGCGCCGCTCTTTTCTATGCGCGCCATGGCAAGAGAGATTAGCACGTCTGAAGAGGAAGTGTTGCCGCAAATCATGGAAACCTTGCTCGCCTTGCCAGAACATCCCAAGATTCGATATGCCGCGACGCTCGTGCTCGGTCGCTATACAGAATGGACGGCGCGGCATCCAGACTTGCTCTTGCCACAGCTCAACTACATCACCTCTGGCTTCAAACTCGCCGACAAGGACGTGACCTCTGCCGCCGCCCTCGCCCTCAAACATTTCTGCGCCGACTGCAGCGCCCATCTCGTGGCGCATATCGAGCAGTTGCACGGTTTTTACGAGCAAGTGCTGCCAGAACTTGACTTTGACGCCAAATTAGAGACGACCGAGGCGCTTGCGCATGTCGTGTTGGCACAACCCCAGGCGGCGCTCCAACAGTCACTCAAGCCGTTTCTGCTGCCCTTTGTTGCGCGCCTCGCGTCGCCTGATTTGCAGCAGGTTGCAGATGATGTTGAGCTCTTGACGGTCTTTTGCTGCACCGTCGATCCCTATATTGAACCCCAAGCGACCCATCCTTGTGTTGCCGCCTTTAGCGAGCTCTGGCCAGCCCTTGCCGCTTTGCTCGATCGCAGCGGCGACCAGCCCATGATTGCAGAACGCACCTGCCGCTTCATCAAGGAGTTTGTGTCACACTACAGACGGCATGCGCGGCCCTTGTTGCCGGCCATGGCGGAAAAACTGGCGGCTGGCTTTGCGACGCACAAGATGGGATGCTATTTGTGGGCGTCAGGTGCATGTCTCCGTGAATTTGCTGATCCGGAGCATAATCCTTCAGAAACGGTCGACGCCATCTGGGCCTTTGTGGAGGGGCAGTCGGTCGGCATGTTTAAGTTGCTCTCAAGTACAGCGCCGGCAGCAATACCCGACGTCGTGGAAGACTTTTTCCGACTCGCGATGGATGCCCTCCTCGGCAACCCGGAACGCTTCCTGACCTCGCCCTACTTGTCTACATTTGTGCAAGCAGCCCTCGCCTGTCTCTCGATTGACCATCGCGACGCCTTGACGGCCGTTTTGCGGTTCCTGCGTGACTTGCTCGCCTGGCTCTTGCCCATGCCGCCGACAACGGCACACGTCTCGGCAGGCGCACAAGCGAAACTGACACAGGTCATGCATGAGCAAGGCGGCGCACTCGCTACGACTGTGTTTGTCGGCCAAGTCTATACATTCCCACGCGACTGCATCACCGATGCTTCCGGTGTCTTGCTTGCACTGCTTGAATGGCAGCCGCAAGCGACGATGGCGTGGATTGAGCAGGCGTTTGCAGGACTCCCCGCTGGCTCTGTCTCGGACGATGAAAAGAAAAATCTCTTGACGAAAGCGCAGGCGGCGTTGGTGCAAGGACAGGCGGAGGGCCGCAGTGATGCCGTCTCGCGCGTCAGGCAGGTGCGAAGTTTACTGCAAGATTTCACAACGTTGTATCGACGGCGCATGGTGCATTCACGACAGGCGGCGACGATGGGCAGGCAGTTTACATTCTAGGATTCTAGCAGGTTGGCGATCTATGTAGGTGACTGCCATGCGTTGTCCAAGAGCTAGCTCTGGTGAATGCAACTGTAGGTGTTGGTTTATGCAACTGTAGGTATTGGTTTATGGATACCGAGGCCAGGAGATGAGGCGATTGCGCTGATGGGTTGATTGCTGGCTCGAGGTCGGCGTCTTGATCCAGATCGGCTTGATGATGAGCTCGAGCCTGATATCGATCGCCTTGTAGACAAAGAGGAGCCCTAGCCATGCTGTCTCGATCCATGCTCGCTCCTGCCTCTGCTCGCTCCGTCCATGCTGCATTCGCTAGCTCTCGTCTAGCTAGCCTGTGCTTGCCTACGTATACTGCTTCTGCCAGCGCTGCGTCATCCGCCCGTGCTCGAGCGCTCTCTCTTTCTGGGCGGGGACAACCACCTCGCTCCTACACAACCACTCGAGTAATCATGGGCGTCGAACGAACCGTTATCAACAAGGGAGATGAAAAGACCTACCCCAAGAAGGGAGACAAAGTGACCATGCACTACACGGGCACTTTGCTCGACGGTCCGTTTTATTCTTTTTTGCTGTAACAAATCTGACAGAACAGGCAGCAAGTTTGACTCGAGCCGTGACAGGGGACAGCCGTTCCAGTGCACCATCGGTGTTGGCCAGGTCATCAAGGGCTGGGACGAGGGTGTCCCCCAGATGTCGCTTGGCGAGCGATGCACGTTGAAGTGCTCGCCCGATTACGCTTACGGCGAACGCGGGTATGTTTTCTCTTTCAATTTGATGACTAACATGAGCTTCCCTCCCGTGATTCCTGCATCGTCGACGTTGCTCTTTGACGTTGAGCTCCAGGCCATCAACGGCAAGAAGTAATCTATTTGTGCTAGATCTGTAGATGCTATTGCACCATGGAAACGACACTCGTACAGGCAAACTCACCGCCATAGCCGCTCTTCCACAACCGAATCTTGCCATCATCGCCAGCACTCGACAAGACTGTGCCCGTGACATTGAACGAGACGCGCCAAACAGGCTGTCCATGATCGCCGAAATCACCCACACAGTGCGTCTGCCACCGTGCACCTCCGCTGCCCGTCTCTGTCTGCTCCGTGAGTCGAAAGATGCGGACATGGCCGTCTTTACAAGCGGTCGCCAATTGATGATAGCTGCGGCCCATACTCGGCGCCCAGGTAATATCGCGTATGAGAGACGGATGGGGCAAGGTGCCCGCCGGTCGCCATTTCCCTGAACTCTCGTCTTGCGTGTACAGCCGGACGGTCGTCATGCTGCCGACTGCGAGACTGGGCTGTGCAAACCGTGACGGACACCAAGTCAGACAAAACGATGCTTCCGATTCACGCGGCGGCATGAGCTGGCGTTGCTGCTGCGGCTGTGATTGTTGTGAGGCGCCATCGTCCTCGGCCGCTTGCTCGGCTGCACCTTCAAGCACTGAAAAGTCATCCATGAGTGTCCAGTGACTTAGATTATTGGTTTCCAGCGCTTCATAGATGCGCACGATGCCATCCGCCGAGACACTCGCCAGCCGTAATCCCTGATGATGCGGTGCAAACCAAATGTCATGCACGGCGGCACGCGCATCAACCAGACGCGCGCGCTCGACCCAGCGTTTCCCAGGCCCTTCCGTCTCTTCAAAGATGCGCACCGTTCGATCGAGTGAACAACACGCCACGACTTGGCCATGTTCTGGATGCGCCCAGACGACTTTGAGAATCGACGCGTCGGCTGCTTTCCAAGAATCAGCAGCTTGCCAGGCGCCTGCGCCGTCGAGGTTGAAGATTTTGAGGGTGCGATCGGAGGAGCAGGTGGCCATGCGTCGGCCGTAAAAGTCATAGGCGACATCATGGATCAGGTCTTCTGCATCTGTCTCGATGGGTGCCCACATCTGTGCGCTAAGTCGCGTGGATGCGATTCTGTCTTGTTCTGAAAGACTGCACTTGTACTGTACTGTACTGTCGTGGTGTCTACAAACGCGCAAGTCAACGCAACATGCCGGCCACCGCCAAGGCAATCCCATCCGCCTGCACCTGCTCCTGGGCCTCTGCATACAACCGCACACACGCCTCGGTCCCACTCGGCCGCACAAAGCATCGTGCCAGCGGGTGTTTACTCACCAGGGCGTCAATCTTTTCTTGCACCTGCAAAGGTTCCGTCAATCGGCGCTCGGCATCGGTTGTTTTATAGATGCTCGGGTCTTGGACCACGACACGCATGAGTCGATTAGGGAGATCCGTATAGCAAGCGTTCCATTCAGCAGCCGTCCAGCCCTTGTGTGCGAGAATCGCCTCAACCATGAGTAAATCAGACAAGGCATCGCCGACCGTCTGATTGATGAGTTCCGACATGGCACGGAGACAGGCCAAGGCAGATTGCTGAGCAGGACTCTGCGCTTCATGTGCATGCAACGTGGCGAGCGTGCTCTGTGAAAAGAGGACGGTGCCATGGCCATTCGATTCGAAATAGATGCCAATGTCGAATTGCTGGGCGGCATGGTGTGAGTGCTTGACACCGGTCGGCGTACACAAGACAGGCACGCCGAGTGATTTCTCGAGGTAGGCGGTCGAGGCGCCATTCGCATAGGCTGTCTGAACGACACCGACGCCGAGGGTGACGCCGGCCTGCTTGATGAGGTCTTGTAGGAATTCAGCAGCGAGTGAGGCAATCTTGTCGCCATCGAGGAGGCAAAACTTGTTGTCTTGCTCAGGATCGGTGTAGTAATAGACGAGACGATCAGCGTCGCCATCAAACGAAGCGCATCGTGCGCCTGGAGGTCCATGCATACCTGCAGGCATCTTGAGTTGCGTCTTGCAATGGTCAGCGCCGCAATGGAGGTTGAGCACGGTGGGATCGTCAATCTTGTCATTCACCACCTCAATCTCAAACAAATCATCGCCCACCACCTTTTTGAACTCTTTGAGCTTGGGTGCACCGACGCCATTGGCACAGTCAATGTAGAGCTTGTCTGCCTTTGCCTTGCCCTTCATGAGTGTTCGAAAAGCGGTAGCAAATTTGAGGTAGTAGCCTTGCTCGGTCGGTTCACCATACGAAGCCGGTGTATTCTCTGTATTGACGCAGCGCACGAGGTAGTGAAGCTGTGGTGTCGCCTTGAGTCCGAAATCCTGCGGCGTGCCGCCAAGCGCGACGATCCCCTCGGCCAAGCTCTGCGCCAGGGGGACCGAGCTCGGCCGCGTGTCGACGCCGTAGATGACTTTGGCTTCGACCTGCATGTCAATCTTGAATTTGTCAATCAGCATATCGAGCGTCTTGAGGACTTGGCTGTCTGGGGCATTGGCCAAGGTATTGGCATGCGGTTCCCAGGTGATGTCGAGCATGTCGCCATTCGGGTCAATCATCTTGCAGCCATTGTCGCTGGCAGGATTGTGTGAGGCGGTAATCATGACACCGACGACTTGACCGTGTAGCTTTTTGGATCTCAGGACGGCGAGCAATCCGACGCGAAAGACGACGCTATCGAGCAGGTCGGCTCTATTGTTAGTGTGCTTGAGTCAATGCATCCCTACTTTGTCCTGAATCCTGAAGTGCCGTAGCTGAAGGGTGCATCTGGCTTTGGATGCTTTGAGGAAGCGGTCTGGACGCGTGCTTTATCGTAGGACATGGCTAGCTATTGTGTGTTGTGTTGGTTCTCTCTTGCTCGATGTCGGTGTTGCTCTTCTTGTACTAAGACGCCATCCCACGCAATCGCATCAAGAGCCCCTGAATGGCATGGCATGGCAGTGATTGAGCTAGCTAAGCTATGGATGAGGACCTAGGCATCCACCTCCTCTCGCCGTAGAAACGCAGGTGCATCAACCACGCCATTGAAGAGCAACGTGGCATAGACGAGCACGGTAAAGCCGACAAGCTGCAGCCATTTAAAGTGCTCCCAGCCAAGCGCCAGCGAGACGGCCCAGATGAATAACGTCCGGCAGGCATCAATCGTGCTTCGGCTCGTGGCGGAAACGGTGTGCGTCACGCTGAGGCCGAAAAAGTTGAAGGAGGCGATACTGACAGCAAAGAGCGTAAAGGCGAGCAGCAGATTGCTCGAAGACAGAATGGTGCCTGCGCCAGCGACAATGTCAAAGGTACCGCCTTGACCGTGCCCTGATCCATAAAAGACATAGGCAAGCACCATAGAGGTGGTTGTCAAGATGACACCAAAGATGCCTTCAAAGCCGACCATCTTGAGCGGCTCAATTGCATAGCGTGACAGGATGAATTCTTCAAGCACAAACTGGGAAGCTGAAAAGAGCTGCGCACCCGTGATGAGGCAGACGCCAAGGAGTGCATTCTTGGCCTCGTCTTGTCGGCGTGTGCCAGAGAGACTGCTGAGACCGACGAGAAAGACGCCCAGTGTGACGAGCGCCAGCGCCGTCCACTGATGCAGCAGTAGCCGTCGCTTGAGAAACGCTACTGAAAAGAAGCCGACAAACAGCACAAGTGAGCCGCGCAGCATTTGGAAGGTGCTTGCCGTCGTCAAGAGCAAACCGACCGACATGGTGGTGGTTGCCAAAATGTCGAGCAGCGCAGGCAGAGCAAGCGCTAATGTTTTGAGCCCTTCGAGCGGCGGATTGGGCGATGTTGGTTGCAGACCTGCGAGCAAGACTGAATCGGCGAGAGGGTCGTCCTCGGAGAGTGTCTCTACGACAGACACGGGCGCATACGCACTGCTGGTGTGATCTCGCCGCAGCCAGACGAGCATCTTGAGTGCTGCACCTACGAGTAGACAGAGCGCCTCGCCTAGAAACATGACAAACGATTGCCATATCGGAAAAGAAGCGCATCCTCTGCTTGCGCCGTGTCCGTCTCGCGGCGCGTCCAAACATTGAAGACCTTGGTATTTGAGGAGGATCGTGTTGAGTGTGCCTGTCAAGAGCATGCCTGTGACCAGCACAAGGACCGTCGCCTTGGCCATGCGTCGCTAGACTTGCCAAGCGTAAGAATGTGTCGCACAAGTACTTGTATGTGGAGTTACGAATGCTATGCTCTAGCGACGACGCTCTCAATCTGCCATCTACAAGATGGGCAAGAAGGGCAAGGACGATGCTGGGCCAAAAACAAAGTCATACTGCATGACCATCAAAGTCCGGCATATCCTATGTGAAAAGCAAAGCAAGGCCCTGCAAGCACTTGAAAAGCTCGATGCAGGCGAAAAGTTTCATATCGTCGCGCAGGCCTTTTCAGAAGACAAGGCCAAGACGGGCGGCGATCTGTAGGGATTCTGCTCAAGCGGCTAGACGTGCTGACGACAGCGGGTGGATGCCGCGGAATACCATGGCGGGACCGTTTGAGGAGACGGCGTTTGCATTGGCGGTGTCGACGGTCGACAAGCCCATCTACTCGCCCTTGGTCAAGACTCAATTTGGCCATCACATCATCATGGTCGAGGGTCGCAAGTAGCGTTCACAAGCTTTGCCATAGACTATAGCATGAGGCCGTAGCAGCTATAGCTTATTCACGTGTGTCGAACGGTCGCGTCTGCTTCACAACGAGCAAACCAAGAACTATCGCTACGAGGTGCCAGTACTCGACAAGCATGTCGGCCATCAAGCGGCCCACAGAAGAGTATGCTTGCTTCTATTCCTCGCACACATCTAACAAGCAGTGCCTCGAGTAATCCAGCAAAAAGGCCCAAAAACGGCGCGACACCGGGTACACCGACCGCCGCCTATGCTTCTGGTCCGCCGACGCCCGGCCTCATGGGCCCACCTGGCGCTGCCTCTCTCTATAACGCCCCGGCAGGCGCTGGCAAAACGCAACGCAAAGACGATGGACTCGATGCAGGCGATCCGAACGACATGTTTGCCCATGTCGGCATCAACCTGCAAGACGAAGAACGCAACATGGTCTCGTTCGATTTGCCAGCGAATGCCGCTACCGTGCAGCAACAACGTTGGATGCAACAGCAATGGCAGTCAGAAACCCAACGGCCCATGCAAGGACCGCCGGCACGCGCAGCCGATTTACTCGATCGGTCCGCCTTGACGCGCTTCATGAATAAAACGCTCGAATCACATGGCTTGCGTGCCTTTGAACCCGATGTCTATCATCTACTCGGTCTATCACTGACAGAACGTCTCACCAATCTCATGCAAGGCATGCTTGTGCTGGCCAAACATCGACGCGCGCCACCGCCCGCTGGACCCGGCATTCGGCAACGCGATGATATCGGCCGGACGCTGCGTGCCCTCGCCATCAAGGAAGCTGCCGAAGAAGAGCGTGCGCGGTCGATGGCAGCAACGAGACGGCAAGAGGCTGAATTGCGTAAACGCGAACAGGAAGAAGCCACCGCCACGGCCGGTCAACGGAAACGGGCACAGACGGCGGCAGCCAAGGGACTCAGTGAATCCACCCTGGCAAGGAATGCCAATGCCACGGCCAATCTCATGCTCAACACGAGCGGCGGTAAGAAATATAGCTGGATGACGGGCGGCGGCGGTACACCGGGTCAAAAACCAAGACGGGCGGCGGCAGGGCCTGGCAGTGCTGCAGCCGTCTTTCGGCCTGGTCAGGCGGAAGAGGCGGGCGTCTTGCTCCTCAAGGACTATATCGTTGCGGCGGAAGAAGAGCAAGAGGCGCTTGGTCGCGGCGGACGGACTCTTTTGCGCGCCTACACACTTCTCAAAGACTAGTCTTTTGTACTTGTAAACACCTAGGTCATGACAAAAGCCATCATTCTTGGTTCAACAGGCGCCGTCGGCAAGGCGCTCGCACTCGATCTTGCCCTCCACAGTCGATATACCGAGATTACCGCCCTTGTCCGCAAAGAACAAACGCCGGCAGCCTTTTTCGCATCCCTACCCAATGCACCCGAGACGGGTCCGCCGAGCACGCTGCAAGTCAAACGCTTTGACTTTTCGAGTCCAACAGACATCAAGGCGCAAGCGGCGCAGTTGCAAGGTTATGATGATATTTTTATAACGCTCGGCACGACTAGGGCATTGGCGGGATCGGCGGAACGTTTCCTCGAGGTGGATCAAGAGCTGCCCGTCTTGCTCGCCGAGTTGGCCTTGTCGGGCGACGGACCAGCAAGGCAGCATGTCCTCTACGTCAGCAGTGCCGGCGCCAACGCCTCGTCTTATTTTCTCTATCCACGCAGCAAAGGCATGACGGAGCAGCGCTTGACGGCCATGGCAAACAACAACACGCACGTCACGCATTTCAGACCAGGATTCCTCGAGACTTTGCAAGAACGACCCGAGGGACGGCGCAAGACGGGCGAGGGATTCTTTGGCAGTGTGATTGCCTCATTTCGACATGTCGGCGTGCAATCCATGTCGGCGCGGGTAGATGAAGTGGCACGCGCCATGCGACTCTGTGCCGCGGGTCAGGGCAAGACGGATACAATCATTGATAATGCCACCATTTTGCGATTGTCGAGTGAATAAATCTATCTAAGCCTCTTGTTCGACAGGCTTGCGCTTCGACTCCATCAATAGGATGAGCACCACGAGTTCTGCGCCGAGCAGCGTAATAAAAGCCCACACTATCGTCAGCTTGATAGAAATAGGAATGACCTACTGCCGAGGTATTGGCCCTGCGCTTCAGAAGCGTGCATCGGGTTTTGGAAAGCGCGCTCCGTCAAGGAACGGCCGTAGAGCTCGACGCGCGACTCGGTCGAGTGCATGCGGAGCGAACGCGCCGGCTGCCTAAAAGCAGGCGAGAGGCGCATCGTGCGGGCTGATCGGGCAAAGACGTTGGCAATCATTGGAGTTGTCGAGACTTGTGAGGAGCGTGCGGTCCTTGTCCTGTTGGTCGTATACAGTCTATCAGGGTTAGGGTACAAGTCTATTCAGATTACACTTCACGCTCCACCAAGTCATCCTCGCGATTCATCGACAAGGCACGCGAAACCTTGCTGACGCCCTTGCGCAAGCCGTTCTTCATCCAGGCGGCCGTCCGTACTGGTTTCTTTTGCATAGCGCCACGGTGTCGACGGTGACGTTCACGTCGATCCGCCGCCTTGTCCTCGACCCATTCGGCAAGCGTGCGATGGCCCTTGTCTGAATCAGATCCACTATCCTGCCAGTCTTCCTCGGCAACCGAGTCTAGAGCGGTGGTGGGTCGTGAGCCGTCTTCCGTCATAGAGGTACTAGCCTTGCCGAGCGTTTCCGTCGTGGCTGTTGTCGAGGTGGACCGATCGAGTTGCTGCCGTCGCTCCATGCGCAAATCTTGCCGCATGCGTTTTCTGAAACTCTGCTCCGTCTCCCACGCCTCGTGCGTCTGTGCCAAATCGCTTGATCGCTTGCAGAAGCGACGATGCGCCGGCGAGAGTCCCGCCAGTAGCTCACAGTCCACCTCGAGATGTCCAATCTTGCGCAACGCACTATCCGTCTCGCTCAATGAATTCTTTTTGAACCGCGCATAGTCGGCTGTTTGAAAGATGGGAATTTGCAAGACTTGACGTTTATTGTCTTCAATGGCCGATAAAGCAATCACGCAGCTGCCATAGATGCCAGAAAACAAGCCTTTTTTCGTAAAGGGCACACCGCCGCGGTGCATTTCGATACTCAGCGATGTGGCATGTCGGCGTCGAATAGGAAAGACCATCTTGCGCTGCATATCCCAAGTCACATCGCGTTCCTTGCTTGCATGAATGGCACTAATCGTCTTGTGCTGCAGCTGCGTATCAATGCGCAAACTACAATCTTGCAGCGCCACGGCATCCTCTTCGCCGACAATCGCTTTGAAAGAGTGTAGCTTGAGCGTCCCGAGATTCCAACCTTGCAGCGGCGACGGTAGCTTGCAGTCGATATTGCGAAACAGGAGCGAAACACGCATCATGCCATAGCCAAGACCTTCCGAAATAGGAAACCAGCGCGTCACTTGACCTTGGGCCTCGCAAATCTCGGCCAAGTCGAGGGGCAAAATACCGATAATGGGATCTTCCTCACGAAAGCGCTGATCGCGGACAGTGATGCGAATTTTTGTCGTTCGACAGTTGCGCACAAAGCGCTCAAACGAGGCGTTAAAGATGGGACGGTTGGTAAAGGCACGCGTGCGTGTCTTGTAGACGAGCTCGTCATTGAGACTAACGCAGCAGTATGATGAAGGCGCCGAATGAGACTGTCGTTAGCTTGAAATCAAGTATAATCACATACATCATCCTCTGTCGCCAACTCGACGGCTTCTTCAGTAAACACATCGCCACTCTGATGATGAAACGAGCTCCTTGTCCGATTGATGCCTAGGTCATTGATTTGATGAATTTGAATCGAGAGAATGCCGGGATAGTCCATATCCGGCGGCAATCGGCAAATGAGCTTTTCCTGCTTGCTGTCGACCGACCAGGCTGGCTGTTTTACCTTAAAGTCTGGATGGTTGCGTAAATCAGGCGGCGTCCAGGTATCCACAAACGCCGGCACAGGCTGATCAGGAATCGTGCGCTTGCCGAAAAAGCCAATCGACCAGTGTAGGCGTGCATGCTCGGCACCGACAATCTTGTCAATGCGGCGTTCAAATTGGCCGGCTTGACGCACCAGCGTTGGCAAGTCCACCTCGACGCGGCCGAGCAGGTCGTCGGCTGTAAACCGATCACTGTCCCATAGATTGACGCGAATCTTTTCACCGGCTATCGTTAGCAAGGGTCAGAGAGTCAGGTACTACCTTTGACGGGTCCAGGAAGAATGGGCAAAAAGCAAGTCTCTTCCCACACGGGCGTATGATCCTGCTTGATGACGCGCGTTGAATACGTGGTTTTGCCGAATTGCGAGTATTGCAGCGTCATGTATGGATCCACCTTGGCGCGTCCTGGTCGGTGATCGGCTCTCGGCACATTGGTCGCGCCATGAAAGCAAACCATGAGTACGCCAATGGCTGCCGTTTCCTTCTTGACATCGTCGCCCACCATGAGTTTGGAAATATCGAGCGTATACGAACGCGGCGCAATCAAATCGCGCGCGACAATCTTGATGGCAAAGCTGACGAGCTGCGAGACAAACGGCAAGTTCATGACATTAAAAAAGCGCTGCGAAACAGGCGTTGTCGAGAGCTCAATTTTTGGCATGCCTAGCAGGGTAATCGTGCCATTCTTGACAAACGGCGGGTCTGGCAAGAGCTGTACGCGAAGACGTGCCTTGCCGACAATCCCCTGCACCTCGACCCAGATGGGGATCGGAATGCCAAGCACCTTGCGCAAACCCACCTGAAACCAGACGAGCAGGTGGATATTCTTCGAGCGTGATACAATCGACTTGTCCGTCTTGCCTGCGCGATAACCAAAGGACACTTCGATATTGGCATACTCACCGGCTGCATCTTCGTCGTCACGTACTGTGCCAGCATCGGGCAAGTAGCGCATGCTGAGAATCCGCAGCGGCACTGAACCGATATCTAAATCACTCACCTTGACGGTATGCACAATGCTGGGCACCTGCTTTTGCATGACATCTTCGAGCAAATCCACCGGTCCAGCAAACAGCTCGGGATTAATCGTTGGCCAGATGGTGCGAATGATATTGTTGAGCCACTCGACCGATTCAGGCGTTTCGGCAAGCGTTGCATTTTCACCACGGACACGCTCTGCCTCGTGAAAGGCTGCCTGAAAGTGCGCCGCGACATTGTTGCGCACCCAAATGAGTGAGCCAATCACGCAGACGGCGTGAATCCACAGCAGCCAGCCTGCCGGTAGAAATCTGGTCGAAAACACCACCTGCAGCGTCAATGACAAAAAGACCACCACATGACCCCATTGAAAGAGCGCCCGCTGCGATTCTTGCATGAGTTCGCGCCATTCTGGCGGGCTCATGGGGTAAAAAAGGACATTGGTGGGATCCTTGAGCGGCACCTTTTGTAGCATGGACAAGACTTCTGCCGCCTGCATCTCGTTGCGCTCCATCATCTTGCCATAGACGGGCTTGACGATGCCGCTCGCGGCAACAAGCCGTTTCGTACTGCCGCGCTCCTGCTTGATCCAAATATCGCGGCCCGTGACGGGATCCTTGACGAGCTTTTCACGTTTGCGCGCCTTGGCTTCGCGTCGTTCCTGCTTGCGTTCTTCTTTTGTAAGGCGAACGCTGCCGGGTAATTCTTCAAGCGGCGTGCTCGGTGCCGAGCGATAGACGCCGTCTGAATCAGATGGGTCAGATAGGGATCCGTCGACTGTACCTTCAGAATCGACAAAGACATGACCGTGTCCAATCTCTGTTTCGTGGTGCGCGTCTGGCACAGACTGGACAGATGCCTGACGGTGCGATTCGGCCGTCCAATGCGTCGCCTCGGCCGCTTTCGTGCTGACACTCGGCTCGGGCTGGCCCTTGACGAGCTGCAGCCGTTTGCGGTCTTGCTTTTGTTGCGCATGATCGAGGCCATGCGCTGGGCCGTCTTCGCTGGGTGTTGCCTGCGGTGGAGGCACTGTGTGCGCATTGGCGGGCGGCGGGGCCTGTGCGCGCTGCAGGAGCGATGGATGCGCACCGTGATGGGTGAAGACTGGAGCAAGCGGCGGTGCTGCCATTTCCTGTGCAGCTTTGCCTCGATGATAGGAAGAGAGCGTACTAGTGTTTGCGGATGTATTTGCTTTGGAGCTTGTTTTTGTTCCGCTTTTGATTGACTGACGTGATGCAGAGTCGCAGAGCAGAAAACATGTGAAGGGATACTTTCGATATTTGCAAGACTTGGCAGACTGAGCACGATCGCAGGTAAAGTAACCGACGCCTAGGCCTGCTGAGCATACTAAAAACCCTCTGAAGATCTCTTTTAAGCAAGGTCTCTACACAATGGCTACATTACAACTGATTGCACAGAGTATTGAATTTCTAGTCGACGAATGTGCATCTTCTTTTGCAACGTATGACCGACTTCGGGTTGCCGCACATGGTATCTTGGCGCCAGCGCGATCACTGTGCCCTTCACGGCCGTGTCTCATTTGCTTCCTTCAACCGGCTCGCTCACATTTGAAGAACGCGTGGATGGTGCACGACAAGCTCTTGCAAGTCTGCAAAACGCGAGCCACCTCACAGAGTTGCAAAGGACAGCGCGCAGGGACAATCTCGAGCATCGCATGCAGATGTTGACCGACAATGCATGTTGGCCTCTTCGCCCCTTGAGCCTTTATGCACGCAGCAGACGAGAGCCTGGCTATAACCATTTCCAAGCCAATGTTGACTACTGCCGCTTCGTACGTCTTACTGCTCAAGAGTCGCGCGTTGTACAATTAATCACAGCGGCCTCTGCCATCACACGCCAGCGGCCTCGACAATTCAACTTGTTGCATGCACCCTCTTTACGAGCCGCAGCTGTCTTGGGAATCACTGCGACCGACGGAGTAGTCGAGACACACGAATACGTCCTATGCCAACAAGCCTATCGTAAAGAGGTGCGTGCAACAAGTTGAATTGTCGACGCTGCTGGCGCGAGATGGCAGAGGCCGCTGTGATTAGTTGTATAACGCGCGATTCTGCTGCAAGATAGACGAAGCGGCAGTAGTCGTAATTGGCTTGGAAAAGGTCATAGCCAGGCTCTTGTCCTCTGCGTGCATAATGACTTGAAGGGCGAAGAGGTCAACATGCATTGGTGGTCAACATCTGTAGGCCATGCTCGAGATAGTCTCTGCGTGATGTGCTTTGCAACTCTGTAAGGTGGCTCGCGTGCTGCAGACTTGTAAGTCTTCAGGTACAAAGGAATGCTTCTTCTATAGAATCAGGTTGGGGCGGCGGACTGCCCCTTATAACACTTTAGAAGCTCAGGGGTAGGTATCATTGTGACTGCTTCCAATTGTCTCACGGATATTTTGACTTGAGGCTCCCTCCACACTCCGCCTAGCCCAAGTCAAGGAATACAAGTCACAAGTGTACTGATGCCGCCGCTCCACCAGATGATCTAGCTCTTCTGATCCATCGCTCAATTGTCGAATTTGCCGTTCATCTTCAGTTTCGGGCTCGCCGACAGCTTCACGATGGTATCTATCATGATGCGGACATGTCGTCCTTGCCGACGCAGTGCGCCGAATCCTCCCACCATCTTCCCAGTCCCTGAGTCGCTTCGTCTTCTTCAATCATGTCTTTGCCTATAACAGCTTCGTCTTCTTCAATCATGTCTTTGCCTATAACAGCTTCGTCTTCTTCGTCTTTGTCGTCTTCGTCTGCGACATCTTCTTCATCTTCATCGTCGTTCCTGTCATTTTCGCTTCCGTATGGCTCAACTCCGGATCCGCGGCAGCGATTGTTTTTCTTCAATGCCAATTTATAGCTACTACGAGGAACTTAGTCCAGGGAGCTACGGGTATAGATGAAATACGATTACGTACGCCAATTGGCAGTGTAAGGCTCCTCAAGACACCGCTTGGAGCGATGTCGCGAGCCTATGTACTAAAACACCCGTCGAAATCAGCCCGCGCGCAAGGGGTGTGCTCTGATACGCAGGACCGGCTTCGCAAGCTTGGGTCCTGTGAGTGGAGCCACTTCGTAGCCGCTGAATCTGCGACGTTTTTTTTTAAATGCCAATTCATGGCTACACTGCGCATGCGATCGTGTTCTGCAAGGCCGCCAGAAGGTCAAGCAGCTCAGGGCCCGCCGAAGCAAGCCTTTGATGACGTTTTTTTTTTTTTTAATGCCAAAACATAGCTACAACAAGGACCATAGTCCAAGGAACTACGGGATAAGGATGAAATACGGTTACGTACTACTTTCGGCAGTGTGG